>VFXL01000071.1:0-60001 GCA_009761765.1 Phenacoccus solenopsis | reverse complement strand
GAAGTTAAAAGAATTCAATTTCAATAATTTTTTTTTTTAACGTTACTATTTAATGTTATAACTTTTTATTTATTCCAAAATTTTCGGATCATTTTCTTTATATTTCATAGCAACTGGTCAGTTGAGTACTAACATCACTTTTTTATGAGTTGACAGCTCTGGAGTCTTCATCTTGAAGTTATTAGGTAACTTTAAACCACTAGTTGTGAAAAATATTTTGATTGTCCATCATTTAAAAATCTCTCCTTTCTTCTGAAAATTCAAATGCATATGTATATATGCATAACTGTTTCATATATGTATATTATTGTGTAACCTCATATTCGAAATTTGATTAGGCAGGGGTTGTAGCGCTTTCTTGAGAATGTAACTCTACTTGAAATTTTTTTCAATTCTAATCATTTACTTCATCGCTAAAATATTCAGAAGTATAGCAATTTGATGAAAAATCAATATGTAGATAAATTGTTTAAACTTCTTTTAAAGTGAACTACTCTATGAAACTTTCACAGTCAATTTCAGGAGTCTTCAAATTAGGTAGGAATACCTCGTATGCGACATTTTCCAATATTTGTATTAAAAATATTATGTATGAACGTTTCTATTTGCAAAAAAAAAAAAAAAAAAAAACATTTTGAAGATTTCTCTCCCTTACCTACTCCTTACCCATGTTGAAAAAATGTAACGTATTTAAATTTTCACTTACTCTAAATGCGTTTTAAATGCCCTGGTCCAGGGTACAGTGATTTCCATATTATCTAAACCTTCAACTTAGACTCAGTATATCGTGCTCCAAAAGCTTATCTGGAAATGAGAATTCTTACATTCATCAAGTTCACAAATTCCATCATGTTGGGTCATCTTAGTGCAGCTATTTATGAGGTGTTATAAAAATTTCTTTATAAAAAAGGAATTTTTCCGAATATTCTTGTTTCATCATAATTTTATTTTATCAAAATAGTAAAATACCATTTTAGAGGGAAAAAAGTAGGGATCAGGTTGCGTTTTAAAGCGCATTGCACTGTTAAAACCACGTCGCATGTTATGTTATACATGATTGTACGTGTATAAACCGCGCTATGAGGCGACATCAACACGATGGTCATCGAACCGCGCTATCAACCATTGAGCCACAGGTAATGACGCGTCGTTTCAAAAAAAAAAAAAAAAAGGTAACTACATACTCATACGGGCTATTTGTTTCATCGAATGAACTATCTATCAGTTCCTGATTTCAGCATTTTCTTTTTCATTCTCAATGAATGCCGATCGCTTAAAGCTCATGGTTCATGGAATGGTCGCGTTCGTGTCGCAGATGCAGTGTAACCTCGTTAAAACGCGATTACGACTTTGACCTGTCGAGTACACATTTGAAAAAAGTACGCGCGCGCGCGAATATACGTACTCGATGACATTTTATTGCCAGAAAGCTCGTAAAATGGCCATTTGTATGAAAAATTACTATATTACTCTTTTAGTTGATCGTTATTTGGAATTTTTTATGAGCTCGATTTATCGG
Organism: Phenacoccus solenopsis; assembly: GCA_009761765.1. Lineage (NCBI taxonomy): Eukaryota > Metazoa > Arthropoda > Insecta > Hemiptera > Pseudococcidae > Phenacoccus > Phenacoccus solenopsis. The sequence goes on along the minus strand of VFXL01000071.1, from coordinate 58,482 downwards.
ACCTGTGAACCCTTCTTGCTTTCTTGATACCAAAATTAAAATTTCATGTGTATTAATAATTCTTGGTCAGTGAGTGGCGGAGGAAACCTCCGGGTTAGCAAAATAATTTCTCTACGAGTCCTACAACGTTGTAGTTATTGAAAAACGAAGAGAACAAGTAATAGTCTACAGTCTTAACTGGTAAAATGCTCTAGAAAGCGAAATTAGTGTGATTCTTTGAGGGACAAAAAATCTGTTAGCTTTTTGTAGTATGGATCTCACAATACCGAAAAAAGGTATTTTAGATTTCTGCCCTAGCACAATAGGGAGCTGGAGCCTAAAAACCCCCCGTTTCTTCCCATTTTTCACACTTGGCATGGAACAACAATTTTTTTCAGTCTGATAGTGGATACTTCCCCTACTCTAAATATGTTCCAACTTTCTTAGGCAACGAGTATATTGGGATGTTAGCACCCCTAACGTGAGATTTTTTGTCAGATTTGACTATTTTTAGCTCAAGAATGGCTCCATAGACGTCATTTTATCTGTGAATTAAAAATAAACGAACTCAACCCATACATAGATTCATTCCATATCTGTTAGGCCAAAGTTTATGAAAAATGGATAGCACAGTAGCCTGTGGTTAAATTTCAGAGTTGAGAAAACCCCTCATTTTCGTCCCTTGAATCCTCAGTCTGACTCTCGTATTATGTTCCTCAGACAATTGAGAGTCTTTGTTGGATTCGAACATAATTCTCATTGAGACATGATGAATAGGTTTCATTATAATAATTTTGACCATATTTGAAAAAAATCTAAGTTCTATTAATTTGAAAGGAAGATAGGTACATGTCCTTCGCGCTCTCTGTCCGAATTCAACGGTATTTTCCACCCTACAGCGGTCTTCTGAAGTGATATTATCGAATCGAAGTGCTCTCAAAATTAAAGGAAACTTATGTTCCCTCTTTACAAGTGTGAAAGATTCGACACCCGTGGAGTCTTTCACGTATAGTTACTATGATACCCTATCCTCGAGCTCACTCTTTGATCTCTAAAGTTGCCTCATCTGCACTTTCGGTTTGTAGTTCTCCGTTACCAGTGTGGAGTTCTGGTTTTTCAACTGAATCTGGTGTTTCGAGCTGTATTATGGTTCGCTTTTTCAAATTGAGAATGTTAATTTTCTTAGTTTCCTCTTTTCCATTATTAGTTTCCTCTTTTCTGTTATTTTTCTCATGTTGTTTTTTTCATTGAAGTTTCTTACAAATGTCGATAGAATGACCAGGTTTTTTGCAATATTTACATGGAATTAGTAATTACGTTAATTTTTCGTTCGTTATTATATTTTTTTTTTTACGGCATTCGTCTTTTGTATGCCCTGGAATTTTGCAGTAGGTGCATTCCATTGAACTTATATTTGAATTATTAAGTTTTTTGAATCGACAGAATTCGGTATTATGAGTATGTTTACAGTTGCGCAATGCTTTGAATTTGGCGATTTTGAGGTTTCTTCATCTTCTAATTAGAATTTAAACGCGGCATCGATGTATTGAGGTAAGGTTTGAGTATTATTTAGACCTCTTCAAAATCGAGAAATTTCAGTTTTAATACAGAGTTTGAATCCTTCAACTGAGGTGTACTCAATCGTGAAACTGGTATGCTCGGAGGGGAAATGTTTTTCTCCCTTAGCTGCTAATTTAGCCCTGTATGATAATTGGGTAATACGATCGGCATATTCCCTAATTGATTGATTATAATCCTTGTTCAATGGTAGTGAGTTCGAGATAAGCTTGAGAAAAAGGGATTCGCGATTTGTAGTGAATGGTGAGAAATTCGACTAATTTTTTGTATGAGTTGACTTCAGAATGTTCCTTGAGTTTTCTTACGATCATAGCGAAAAGAGCTCCTTACTTTTTTGGATGACGGATTTAAGACAGGTATTTCATGAAGTCGACATTTAGCTTCGTACGTATAATGTTGATGTTGCATCTCGTCGTGATGTTTCTCATTGCATATTCATACGCAATGTATTCTCATCTGCTGCTTCATAACTCTTAATTCTGGCGACTTGATTCAGGAATGAATTTAATCCTCGTGGAAATCGCTTCGAGTACGCGAACTAGGGAATGAAAAAAAAGGCAAGAAAGGGTTCGCGCTCCAGTACATGTATGTCGAGAACGTTCGCGCTCATGAAATGCACTCGAATTCGTATGCGTATGGGACGCGCGGTAAAACAGTATAAGTTATTTGGTGGAAATGTCGACGGTGATAAAATTTCATTATTCAACCGCGTATACATGGTGTATAATACGGTATGTAGAAAGTAGAACATACGTAACTACAAAACGCGAAGTGAACGAGAGAGAGAAAGAAAGGGAAAAAAATGCAATTTTTACAAATCTCCGTGACATCGCAAAATAAACCCGAAAAGAATATCGCCGCATGATAAACGTAGATATACTCGTCGTCGTAAAATTTACAAGATAATATAATATAATCACGACATAAAGCCGTTACACATAAAACTTAAATAAACTTCCTAACACACCGACGATGGCGCGTTATATCGACGACGCTCTAGTCATGCTTGAAGAAAGGGGTGGAACAAACGAGAAGAAAAAAGCAATTTTCGAAATTCCGATTTTTAAAATTATACTTTTGTAAGATTTGTTTTCGTCTCAAAAGTAATATAATTCCAATAAGCAGGGCGGATATGTTGCCAGCTACGAATAGCACATAAAAAACGCTACGTTATTAAAGTTGGTAATATTTATGACTATACGCATGTAACCGTGTACATCTTTTCTCTTTCTATCGCGTATTGTTTAGGATTCGTTACCTTTTATTTTTATTTGTTCAGCGAAAATTCATATGTCAACGTGACGATAGTATGTGTGCTTAACCACCTCGAGTAATCGGCGTCGTCGCCGGCAGTGGTAATAGGTATACGACGTGTTGGCGACGTCGTACGAAATTTTTCATTGACCTCGTTATTATTTTAATGGCGAGCCTTAACTGCCGTTGAAAACGCTCTTCGAGTTCTTTCAAAGGTAATTTTTTAGCGTATTGTTTTCGATGGTATTTTTTCCCTCTCTAGGTTAACTAATCAGCGATGTAACCTACGAGCCATATTCTCTATGCTGTAAATGTTACTGTGGTGTTTTATGGGTGATGGGTGAATCACTGCACATGTATGATAAATATGCGTAAAATTTGAAGGAGTTCTGTTGCGTTTTTGTAAAAGTTTATACATCACTAATGATAGCGTAGTTTCTCAGTGGAAACAAATAACCTTTCAGTTTTAGTTAGTGACATTTGAAACGTGTTTCGATGTCAATTGGCTGTATGGAATTTTCAGAACTTCAGCTCCGCTCGAGAGTAGAACTAGCCACTTTTAAAAAGATGTTCGGAGGAATTTTTTTTTTCTTATTTTGATGCATTAAAAAGGAAGACAAAACCATAATACGGCTTGAAAGGTTCAATTTGAAGTAGTAAATTCAAATCCATAATTTTTACCCGGATTTGAAATCATTTTTAAGACGCTACTGTTCGAGTACCCAAAATATAAAACCTTGAATAAGAATGAAAATGATCTCATACAAGGCCAAAGAGAGGGGGGCAAAGGGATATTTTATTCCGGTCCCGGAATTTTACATCGGGCTTTAGAGAGCTCTGTAGAAAAAAAGAAATAACGAGGGAAAGAAACCCTGTTTCATGCGCTTACCTGCAGTTCCATAGCCAGACAGGCAGAACATTATGATGTAGTGATGTAGATAATGAATAATGTTCTGCTGCCAAATGAAAAATACAAAGATATTAATAGAAAATTGAACGTTCATTATAGTTGATGAAAGTATTCAAAAACTCCAATAAATTGCTTTTTAAAAATCATAAAAACATTTTCCGAAGACCCGGACCCCCACTCCTTGCTAATATAGGGCTCTATTCTCTCGTGTTTGCCTCGGGCCCACTTTTCTTCTCTGCAACTCTAATCTCATAATGGTAAATGTGTTAAAGTTTTAAGAAAACATGAAGAGTCCCAATCACATCTAAAGGTAAACTTCGAAGGTAGTTTTGGAGTGGATAAGGAGGGGCGTTGGTTCTCGAAGTATGATAGAAGAGAAATAGAGAATGGAATGAGGTAAATTTTGTATTAATTTATGTAGGTATTGCATTTTATTGAATTTAGGCCTGAACCTGTTGCGCATTTCACTTTTACCTTAATTTACCCCCAATTTCTTGAATATTATTAAGTTCTTAAAGTAAATTATATTCTGTACTTCATATTTTCAACTGGGGAATGTATTTGTAATGTGGTAATTTCGGCGTGGAAACATTTAAATATAAGGCGTCAAATGTTAATTCTCTTTCTAAACAAAATTCATGATTTGGTTTTCTAAATTTTTCTAACAAGCACTCTTTGTGTGAATTTGATTTGTGTTATAAATGGTCTTTTATAGCTGCGTCGACTTTTTGTTTTTCTATCGTGAGTACTCTCTTGAGGTTTCTTTTGCAGTGGAAAAGTAAGCAAACTTTCCCTCTTAATTTTCCATTGAGAATGATTTTTTTCGACAGATTTTAAAAATTGTTTGTAGTATGGTATTTGGTGTGGTACATAATTGAAAGTATAGACTGACTTATTCACTATAGTAAAAAATCATCAATTTTGACTTACTCAAGTTATTCTTGGTTATAGCATTAATACATCAAAAATCGAAAAGCAGCTGTAATAGATATTCAATTTTTGCGGATTTCATACATTAATCTATAAAGTATTCATAAGTATTACCACAACAGCTATTTGTAGTTGGGCAAGTTTTCCATCAGATATCTTAATTGGTGTTCTATTTAAGAAAAAATTTGCTTTAATCAGCGAAATCTAGTTATCCTAACGATTCGTATACATTTCCCAAAATAAATGACTGTAGTGTACCCTAAAGAGGCGTCCGCGAAAACCAACTAATTCCCAAGACGGTGATTTTTTTTCTCGAGTTAATCCTTAAGCGCGTATATATTTCGCGAAGTAAATTTATTTTTCTTCGTCGAGTCATTGTACAAAAACTAATAGACATTTAATGACTTTATACCCGCGTATGAGCTGAAAAGCAATTCCGATGATTTTTTTACTTAAATGAATCTATTTCAGCTCGGTCGTATTTCTAGATTATTTGTATTCCATCATCATGCTCTCAAATCTTCTCGCTTCGAAAACAAGTAAGCTCAGTTTTTGACTTGGGAGTTCGTGTATATTAAAAGTCACCATCAGAATCCGACCGATTGATATGTTCCAGAACAGTTCTTCAATTTTTACCGCAAGCAGCTTTATCAGTTTTATGGTCTGACTCGAATGAGTTTGCCTTTCAAAGATGAAGCATTTTTAGCTGAGTTTTCAACTTAGAAAGGACAACTATTACAACCTACCTGATTTGGGAATGGGGGTTGGGGGAAAGTGGGGTCTTCAAATGTTTGCGTTTCAGACCATTTGTAATGATTTAGCAAATGCCCAAATATTTGGTATGTAGTGCTTCGCTTCCCAGCTGCTTCTCGCAGATAAAATGTTGTGCGAAGTACTACATAAGGATTTGGCCGTTCGGTAGTCAACGCACACACAGGGCATAGTTTTTGTTTTTGTCATTGAGCGCTTTACTTAAGAGTATCGGACGTCTTGGATGCCCGCTGGTTTCCGTACTCAACAATTAATAAAAGTATTCGTTCCACACTATCGTGTTATTAACTAACCGACAGGTAAATACTAATAATAGATATAACGTAACGTAACGCGGTAACATAACGTCAAGTACAAAATGAGATGTGGAAGATTGATTAAATTCTTTGCAGCAATTTCCCCTCCAACAGCCGTTTTTTACTCCAACTCCCCTTCAAATGCACTTGGGAAGCTAGAACCATAATAGCTTAGTCACTTGGGCTCATTTTATCTACTGCTGGAAATTTAAATGAATCTTCCATATCTGGTCACCAAATCGACCCAGAAAGGTCAAATTTTGTATGTAGGGTTAGTTGATGACCAGAATACGACCTCTAAAATTCGGCTCAAATTGGATCCAAAGTGGTGGATGGTAAAATTTGAAGATAATTTGAGGAGCCTCAAGTAGTTGTAATTTGAAAAATATGTGTTCATGTGATTATTGCATGACAAGAAATACTTCATTTCTTTCAAGTTTAACTTCTTGAGTCGTTTTGAAAGTGATAGGTGGAGGTTTTCAGACTTGGCATTGGGTGTGGCCTGTAGACATGAAAGGTTTAGCAATGTCATTAGTAAACCTCAACAAGCCCCAATTAAAAACACAGCTCTAGAAATGCGGCATGGCTGCTTATTTTTTTCAATTATTGACCAACTGCGAATTGAGAAAATATTTCCAATTTACGTAGATTTGTGGATTCTAAGATTCTATCATAGATTTTGAAATCCGCGATTAAACGAACATTTGTCCAAAAATATGCTCGAAAAGAATGAAGATTTTTCTGAAAAATAAGGTATAATAAAATTTCGTTGGGTTATATTAAAATACGTTTTGCCTCGTGTTCTATTTCTCAAGTTAGTCAGTTTCTAGATTTAATTGCGTCTACATTCGTTTCGTAATAATGCGCTTGGAATTCAATCGACGTAAGCGAAAGCCCAACTTCAATTATCAATAGATTGTACGAAAAATCATTTACGTTTCGAATAACAAAATCCAATTTTTCAACGGATTAATGTGGGATTTTCCTTGAATTTGAAATAAATACGGAGCACTGGTGTCCCCGTTGGTAGTACGATTTCGCGCGTGCACCTTTCTCCAAAATATAATCCATTTACTCGTCGAGTACCGCGCTTCATCGGGTAATACCCGGTATAGATCTTGGCTCGTTCGAAGCCATGTGGGTTTCATAATACGAATTTCATCCCCGAGAGAAGCTCCTACGTGAGAAAGCGAAAAGTATTCGTAAAATTGTATCTCGAATTTTGAGTGTTAATTGAAATCGCGAGTATTGTTTGCCTTGTAAATATGATGTATGCTATATTGTAGGCGTGTGTTTATCAGTGGTATTAGTTCAAGGATAGCTATATCCTTAGTCTTTACATCATGCACGCTGATAGAAAGTAGCGTGTGCAGTTTGTATTATACTGGAAAAGGCGTAAATAAAATCTCTGTGTTATTCAAACACAATTATTTCAACGTTAAGACTTGGCGTAGGACGAGCCTATATGTTATAAAATACCGCGTCTAGTTTCGTACATTGATTCGAGTGTAGTTGAAAATGAACTCGAAAGATTTTTGACGTCGTGACGAAAAGATGAAAAAAGCAAAATAAAAAATAGCCGACGAATTAATCCCAAAAATAAATGCGCCTCTGACCCTACGAATGCTATACAAAGCTTTAATTAACGCAATTCGAATTAGATAACGAACCAGCTAACATTCAGCGTTTAATGAGCAACCTAGGTATTATAGGCAAAATTTTGAGATATATAAAGAGAGAGGTGCAGTAATTGCGACGATACCCTATATAAGTAAGTGCGCGTAACGAGCAGAATTGAGGGGATGGGGTTGAAAAAAATACTCGTAGCGTCGTACGACGTAATAGCGTATCGCATCTATGGTCGTCGTAGTCGTCGAGAATTTATGCGAGTTTTTCTTTATTGCGTCGGTAAAAATTATCCGTGTAATCTAGAAATTAGCATTTTTAATTATTTCATTTTACGTTCTCGTTAGATTTATTTGGCCGGCTTAAATTTTCTATTAGCCTTTCTTACGAAGAGTTTTGCAAAAGCTAAATGACCGAGAGGGTGGGAAGTGGAAGAAAACGCAAAGAAGTCAAAAGGATGAAATTGTTCATTTTTATCTTTAATCAGAATCCCGCTCATCTACAATACCCTTTCTCCCTACTTCTTAGATCAGGCACCAAAACGTTTCGAATTAACGTTTCGCCTGGCCGATGTTCATTTCAGATAATAGAAGCAATATCGAATTACAAGGTACCGCAAAATGTCCGTTTGGTGAGTCTTGCTGAAGTTTTGAAGTAGGCCAGTAAATGTCCTTCATACCATATACGTTTTACGTTATTCGACTCGGCATTTCTCTGGTCAAATGCAGTAGATGATTGTACGCAAACATGTATCTCGAGGTTGGCAGGTGACCGTACATAATATGTGGAATAACAAAGGCGACTGGAAGACGATTGCTGGGACCTTAATTTGGGAAGAGCTGCTTGCAAAATTCTTCTCATCGTCGTTTTAACCATTCTTTTTTTGTGTTTTATCTGGATTCGTTATCATTTTTTAATTTAACGAATTGTTGTAAAATGGAACATTTAAAGAATTAATGATTCGACTCTTTTTTGTGGCGTTGTAGCAGATCTCCAGCTCGACTCTTTTTGAAACGCGTTCTCGAGTGTAAATGCAATTATATTAAAAAACAACACGCCACTAGACTCATTACGGCTCTCGCGTATAACATAATTACGCCTCGTCGCGTTTGCAAAATCAACCCAAATAGCGAACCATTATTTCCGAAAAGATTTCTGTCGCGATTTTTGCTTTAGCGTTTGCAATATCGCTGGCCGAAGAAGACGCGAGTGTTTGCTTGGTTTTATGTATTCTTGATCGCTCACTTCATCTCTTCATTGCCGTTTCATGTCACGCTACCTCCTATATAATACGGAAATCAAAAAGCATGCTGCTTAAGTGAACGATATTGCGTTTGACGTACAATCGAACCTCGATTATTTGATGTAATTGGGGAATGAGATCCGTCAAATAACTGAAATGTCAAATGATACGGAGAACGTTTTTAAATGCTTTTTTATTGGGAAAAAGGTAAGTAAAATATTTAAAGAACCCCTACATTATGTATGTATCTACCAAAGTAATTTTTTTTAAACTTAAAAATAGGTAAGTACATACATAAAAAAAAATAATTTTTTTAAAAATCAGTCCTTAAATTATTATTTTTTAAATCAGTTGTCTGAGGTTGTTTTGTATTCGCGATCTTCTTTTCGAACGCTAAATCAAGGTTTCGTACGACGAGGTGTTTGTATTAGCGAATTAGAAATACTAAGGTGCCATGTGTGCCAATGACTTACCCATAGTTGGGAAAATGTTCACCATCTTGCGTGCTGGAATTTTTGATTCAGTGATGAAGGTAAATAATCGAGGTGTCAAATAGTAGGGAAAAAGTTTTTGGCGTCAAATAATGCGAGCGTCAAATAATGAGACTTCAAATAATCGAGTTTGTACTTGGAATTATTGATAACATTCACAATTACAGTATCAATTAAATGTTTAGCCTCATTTTTGATCGCTGGGTGAATCTGGATAGAGAACCAAACGGGGGCATATACTTTCACGATACGTTGCCTAAAATTTTAATTTCATCACTGGGATTCAGTTATGATACATGAAGTCAAAATGTTTAGTTCTCTCTTGTTAGCCAGGGTCAGTGACTCATTTTTTCAGGATTTGTTTATGCTAATTCGATAGATACATGATGAAGTTATAAAAACAATAAGTATGAGAAAAGCGATTTTTGTGAAAGTATTTTTTGTTAACACATATGCCAAAATTTCAAAGCCGTAGGTTCATTGTAACAGCTTCATGACAAATTTTTCAGAAGTATTTTATACTGCATGGTTACTAATCAAAGATATAAATCAACGTACGACCATCAAATTTTGTTTCGAAGCGGGATCAACCGCTGATAATACATTTGGAATATTATAAAAAGCTCATAATGACTTGTGTACAGAAGAATCAGCTGGGTAAGAGTGACCTGGTTAATTTCGTGAGGGAAGGATGAAATTACAAACTCTTCTAAGATCAAAATAGATGAAAACTTACTCCAATTAGGGCTTTAATAAAGGAATATCAATGTGTAACATGCTATCTAACCAGCTAGAAATGACATATTTTCAAAGTCATCTTTCAGAGAATTTCACTAGATTTAAAAGAATGGAACGGGTGCGCTGGAATTGTTCTGCATGCGCTAATTGAACATGTACAGGAAAATTACGCTTTTAAACCAATAAATGTAGCTTGAGCATTCAAATTACCCTTCCTACACATCGAACCACAAACATTATAGTCCAGGCATTTTATGCAAAAGGTGGAAAAAATTTAGAGCAGCAGTTTTTTTGCAGGAATGTGTTCAGAAGGGTCCCAGTAGTTACCCTATAAAACCCAAGAGCCCCAAGTAAGGAGGAAAATTTTTGGGGGGTGAAACACACCCCCAAAATGAGTTTTTTCGCATTATTTTGAAAAATATCAACTTTGAATAAAAAATAATAACAAATTCGGAATTTACGTCCAACACGACCCTTTTTAAGTAAAACATGAGCTCTTGAAGAGGGATTCAAAGTTTCGAATTTTTGAAAATCTCAGATAGTTCAGTTTTTTGAGTTGAAATTCGTACTTGAATGATATTTTATCGTACCCCAACAGTTGTTTGTAAATATGTGAGGGATTGTTAAAGTATTTTTACTCAATTGCACCCCTATCTGGAAGATGGACCATATTAATATTATCGAACAAATTACTTCCCCTCAAGTAAAAAGTATCCTCATTTTATCCGATTCCCTCAGTTCTTTGCAGGCTCTACAAAACTCCTTTTCAGAAAACTCCCTAATTTACCAAATTCAAAACTTAATACACTCCCTTATTCAAGCAGGAAATACAATCGAAATGATGTATATTCCCAGCCATGTAAACATTGAAGGTAACGACAAAGTCGACCAAGAAAAAGAGGGTGTGTTGAAAAATGATAATTTTTGTTAATTTTGAGGTGATTTTACGGTTTTTTTGTGATATGTTGAGTGTGTCGAAAAAATGATGATTTTAGGATGATTTAGGGGTAAAAATGGAGAAAATGATAGGGGGGCAAAAATTTTCTTCGACTGTTCTACCGATGTGCCAGAGGAAATCATCGGTTGTATTACTGTGAAAAAGTGGGAAATCTTCGATTTTTTTACTAGTGCATCAGAGTGCGCCAGAAGGTACATTTGTTATCTACTAGCAAAGTGGTTTGACCTATAACAGGTTACACCATTTGAAATCACGTGAAAAATTTCAACTTTATTTTTTCAAGTGCAGTGTTTACTGATGACGTCAATATGAGCAAGGGTGAGTTGATAATATCAGCAGCCAATAAGGCATCAGTCTCAATAAGTATTGATAAAATTTCAATCTCTCCTCTTACACCGCAAAAGTGATAAGTCCACATGTACACTTAGCTGCTCATATTGACGTCATTCAGAACCAAATATTTTTCATTTTTGTTGGTTGTTGTTATCAGATCATCTCAGACTCTTGTGGCTGGGAGAACCAATAGAAATTTATTAAAATTTCTTGGTGGCCAGCCGGAATGGTTTAACCTGTTATAGGCCAAACCACTTTGATCTACTAGTACCTAATAATGTTAACGAACACAATGACGCGATAAAAAGTGGAAATAGTGTAAGACGCTGTGAAATTAGCCAACATTCACTGAACGATTATTTTAAAATACCTATCGAACTTATGCCATCCACAATGATTGTTTTCATTCGTTTTGAAGATGTCGAGACGAGGTCGACGCGTCACTTTTCCATTGTTTGTTGTGAACGATGATTAATGATGATTCGAGTTTTTTTTTTTTTTTTTTTAGTTCAATCACGATGTTTTTAATCAGACATTATTTTAATTCAGTTGATAAAAGAAATTTTGCCCTTTTATCGAAGACCACGAAAAAGCACCTGTTTCCTGTTTCACATCATGCGTCGAGTACTATGAGCTTGGAAATTCAGGAACGCCGTGATTATGCCAGTTTAATGACTTTAACCTAATGTACATTTAGGCTGTTCACCGTGTACTAATTCACGAGAGCAAAAAATAAGCCGAAGTTCGTAGTCTGTTCACGTTTCTGCGATATATGGATGTTACCTTCATTTGTCTTTTAATACCTTTCTTTTTTTTTGCACAACATCGGTTCTTGGAGCAATTTTGCGAAGTTTTCTTTCGCTTTTCAGTCGAGTTTTTTCTTAGCGGCGCTTAGTTTGTTTAGGATGATTGGACGAGGATAAGGTTGCGAGTTGATTTTCAATTAAATTATCCCTTAAGAGTTCGATTAAATGAGGCCGATTAGAGGAACACGTACCCGTTAACTAATTACCGGCAGTTTTTTTAATCTTACTAGCTGGATAAAACAATCTAGAGGTGTTTTGTTTTCATGATAATTCGAGCATGAGATTTTCGCTACATTTGTTCATTGTTCCTTCTAACCGATGTGTTGAACGTTTTTTGGAATGATGGTGGAAGCGCGCAAAAAACAATTTTTCATATTCATTTCCGTAACGATGGATTATACGATAAAAATTATAGTGAAAGAAATTATTCTCCATAAAATTTCTCCCTAAGAATGTCATGATCGTATGCAGCGTGCCCAAGTGATGTTTGCATCCTTTCAAATTAAAGGTTCTTTTCTTTCAAACATGATATGAAAGACATGATATGAAATTCTTTAGTTGTGAGTTTTTATACGAATATATGATGTAATACTAAAGCTAATTCGTTATTTTATGTTTCTGGTAGGTTGGAAGAAGGTAGGATTTTTGGATTTTGTATTTTATAAATCAGTATATGATTTTATAATATCTGTAAATGAGGTTTTTGAGCTGTGCATTTCTATGGTATTTGAATGGGAAAACTTTCTTGCCTTTGTGTTGTGCGTTACGCTTGAATGATTAAACTTTAATTTAGAAGATACATTTTGTTAGCTGAGTTTTTAACCCAAAAACGACAGCTATTACAGCCTACCTGATTTAGAAATGGAAGGTCGGGGAGGGTGGGGTCTTCGAATCTTTGCGTTTCAGATCATTTGTAATCATCTGGCAAATGTCCAACTTTTTGGTATGTATATTTTTTTTCCGCCGCGCGTAGCGCCGGCGAGTATTTATAAAATTCGCTCAAAATTTGGTGAGAGACTCTTCTTGAAAATACGCAGAACATACTTTTTGTTTTTTCAATAAATTTCAAAATGGCGAATCACTCAAATTTGAGTGAGGCTGGAGAAAGGGCAAATAGCTCAAATTTTTCGTTTTTGATCTCATATGAAAGCGTGAGTTACGGACACCAACATATCTAAATTTCAGCTTTCTAAGTGCATTTTGAAGAGAGTTAGAGCAAAAACCTGTTTTTGAGGAAGTTTTGAGTTGTGAAATTTCTTGAATCTTCCATATCTCCCCACCAAATCAAGTTAAAAAGGTCAAATTTTGTGTGTGAAGTTAGTTGGTGACCAGAATATGACTTCTTGAATTTAGATCAAAATGGATCCAAAATGGTGGATTATCAAAATTTAAGTAGAGCTTGAGGAGCCTCAAGTTAGTAAAAATGTAATTAATATGAATTTACATGGTTATTGGGGGTAAGATGTATACTATATCCCTAATTCACTTCCATACATGATGTTAGAGGGGGAAAAGCGGGGTTATCAACCTAAAATAGTGCTTGGGGTGCAGGAGGGATCGAAAATTTTTTATTGCTGTGTCATATGATAAAATGAGCCCAAGTGACAAACCTATTTTGATTTTAGCCTCCTCAGTGATTTTGGAGGGGAAATTGCTGCAGAAAATTTCATGAATCTTCCATATCTCAACACCAAATCGGCCTAGAATGGTCAAACTTTGTGTGTAGGATTGGTTAATGACCAGAATATGACCTCTTAAATTTTGAGTGAAAATGGATCCAAAATGCCGGATTATCAAGATTTGAAGATAATTTGCGGACACTCAAATAGTTATAATTTGGGAAATATGTGTTCACATGATTATTTCATGGCAAGAAATACTACATTTGTGCCAAATTCAATTTCTTAAGTGTTTTTGGTAAGGATAGAGTAGGGGTTTTCAGACTTGGTATTGCTTGTGGCCTGTAGTCATGAACGGTTAAGCAAGGTTATTACTAAATCCAAACAAGCTCCAGTTAAAAACTCAGCTCCAGTAATGCGGCATGGCTACTTACGTTTTTTTTTTTTTGTGATTGATAATATTCTAGGGGTCTATAACCACCCTGATATGCGTACCCTCGTGTTACAGTAGAGACAGTCCCAATGTTGGGTATGACCATATCAGTCCGAAGTCAGCCCTGATATTTCCATTATTTCATCATGTGCTTTAAGTCGTCTTCATACACGTGTTGCAAATCTAAGAGTCTTTTAGCAAATTTTCTTGTGGGTCTTGGATTGTCTTTAAAATTGAATCAGCTCTAGCTTTTTCTATAGATATTTTGTTTGCTTTGACAATTTTGTATTATTACATCCATATCAACTTAAGTTATGGTTTGGCATGAGAACTGCATTCTGAATGCTTTGAACTTTGAAAGCTCACCTTGAAATGAATATTTCTACTTTATACTCACCTCTTTTCGTATGGAGAAACGGTCTTTTTTTTTATCATGATTGCCGTGCATTGTATAGAGTTCAGCAATCTCCCCACCACAACATTGATTCAAGATGATTTTCACTTTTTTATTCATATCTGTTTCGGGTATTTTTTTGATAGCAGTTTTCATCGTATCATTCTACAAGATTCAATGATTGTTCATTGTTATAAAGTTTTAGAAATGTAAATAAGATCATTTTGTATCAATTTGAATGAGATTGATGATTTTCATTACTACCAAAGTTTAGTGTTTAAAAGAGTTGTAGTTCAAAACAAAGGTGAAAAATGAGTTCATAATAGTATTCAGCATTCTAAAATAGTCGCCTTTCCGTTGTAAGTTCTATGGAGCAAGCTATCAAATTCAGGGGCGTAACGAGGGCATTCTTCAGGGGGGGGGGGAGAAAACCAAAAATTGCCAAGTAATACCATGAAATTTCCCCATAGTTGTAATAAATACTGCTACGCTAAAACTCCAAATTTACCAACTTTCCAAGCCAAGGGGGCTACCTCCCTGGTTGTGTGCTATACATGATATAAGTTGGCATGAGTTCGAATTTATTCGAGTTCTTATTTTCCCAAAAGAAATTCCAAGTTCCCAATTTCAACATTGAACAATTATAAATTTCCCAACTTTTCAAAACACCTGGGGGGGAAGCTCCCCCACACCACCCCTTAGTTACGCCCCTGATCAATAAAGAATAATTAAAGAGAAACACATTAAGGTTAATTGTTTATCCTCAGGTTTTGCTTAAAACAAAACAAACCATGAAAATATTCACATTATTTAACAAGAAAACATGTCTGTAAAATACGCGTGCATTAAGTGGTGTATTCAACCTCCAGAGTGAAATGAAATTTACCTCCCATCATATTTTTTTTCTGAGTACATTTTACATTTCTTAAAAATTAGAGCAACCTATATTGCGTGAAATTTAATGAAAAGTCTTTTCTCATATGCGTATTTTTTCATACAAACCCTTGTTAGAGAGTTCAAAGCGAAAAACAGAGAAAGCTCGACTCTGCTTCTCATGGATTTTAAATACCTATATTATTAATTAGGGAAGTAAGGAGAATGAATTTTGAAGATATTATTTGCATTGAAATTGTACAGGTCATTGGTGATTTTGGTTCTGATCGCTTGATCTAAATGATGAAGAAAGTATCATTTCTACATAGATTATAAAAAAAATTGAACTTTTTTACCGATTTGAGATACTATCTGTTAACTTTTTCTCGGAGCTTTTTTCACTGCACCACTCGTCCTTGCCAGTAGGTTGGTGAGAGAAAGATTTTCATTATAATTTGTTTAACTGATTGCAAAAGTTGAAAATGAAGGCTCGTTTTTGATTTGTTTACTTTTGTTTTTACGTACCGTCTATGGTGAGAAAATACAGTTGAGAGAATGAATGGCCTTCTGAAGGGTGATAGGAAGGAGGAAAAAAGAGGTAGTAGTTTAAAGAAAACATCGTTCGAAGCAATTTTGTATAGTTTAAAGAGACGTGCGGACTTTTGTGGGCGCGGTGAGTGGAGAAGGAGGAGAAGTACGGTTTTTGTGAAACTTTCATCGTCGCGTCTTTATCTTGATATTGGCTCGGAATTAATGGAGGCGTAAATTTGATTTATCCAATTTAGTATGTTAGCTCATTTAAAAAAATCTGTTCGTAGTAATACAAGAACTACTGTGTTAATTTTTACCCGTTTGTTTTCGCCAGGAGCAATGCAGATCTTAGGTATCCAAGTTCGATTGAATAAAAATCAAATTTCAAACGGATAAAGTGTATGATAAATTGTTGATAGATGGAGATTGAGGAGAAATTGTGAAGTTGTAAAATTGCGCCTATTTTCCTTGTTGCAAACTCGATGACTAGAAATGGAAATCTTTTTATACGCAAAACGTGCCGCCAAACGACGCGTAAAAGTCGGGTCGCGCAAGTTTTAGGCGAAGTGTAATAAAGGCTCATGAAATAAAATTGCCATAAATGGGGCTCGGCTGTAGTCATAATAGCGTATTAGCTCACCGATGGTATGTAGGCGATTCGATAACGTTGCGATGCACGTGTAAGTCGTTGCTGGAAAGGAGCGTACGAAATTAGGCGATGACGAGGAACTGCGCTCGCAGCTCTGACATCGTCATGAATCGTTTAAATTTATAATTTTTTCGAAATGTTTGCGAAATGTATGAGAAAGAATGCGTACATGTGAATCTGGGTTATTGAAAATATATCTTTCGAAACGTGGGAATTCTTTACATTGACTAGACGCGACGGCCCTGTGGTTGTTTTCCTAAATCTGTTCTGACTACTCATCAAGTTAAGTTTTCGATGAAAACGGAAACAGCTGCGTTACGCTTTACAAATTTATGGCGCCCTATACATTGGTTAGTATTAACGAAACGTGAAAAAATATATGCCGCGAACGTGCGAATAGATTGAACCACGTATCAGTATTTGTTTCGATACGCGAAATTTCTCCGCCGCGTCTGTAAAGCTCTTGGGCGCCGGTGGAACGCTTGTGTGCGATGTAGCTCAGACCCGTCATTGGCTTGAAACCGAATTACGTACCATGTTTGCAATTCCCAGGGTGAAGGCGATGAAGAATTTTCGATTCAAAAATGAATTTAATTTTTTTGAATCGATGAAAAAATTCATCGACAGAATCAATGTACTTTTAGTTGGTGCGTTTATATTTGGAATTTTGAAAGCATCTTGTTGTAAATGTAAATCCTCTATGGAAATGACACTTTTTAGGAGTTGAAAAAGATATAAAACTAGGTGCTATTATATGTAATGATTGGGCTTTACTACCCTATGCTACTGAATAACGATGTATTGCGAGCACCTGTATGGTAATCACAGGTTCACAGAATTCGCAAATGAAATTAATGAGCACTGATATATTGTTGATTACTGATTCTCGTCCATTGCATAGTTGATGGACGATTCGTTTTCAAACTTTGAGCTCACGTTTTCAAATATCCAATTATTCGTGAATGAAATTTTGGGGCAGATACATGATTGATCGTCTATTATTTTTATTTAATTATTCGTGAATGTCTCATTCTTTAAATTTTGAGAGAAAAGTTTTTGAATTTTGAAAGCTCGCTCTAAGATTTTGTTCATATACCAACACAGATTTCAACGCAAACAAAGAGGCTGGGGATAAATAAATAGAATTAAAAGATTGTACTTGAATATTAAATAAATATTAGATCAATAGAATTTTAATGTTCAAGTAAATATCATTATGTCCCAGAATGACGGAAATTATGTCTAGAATGCTACTGAAGCATAATTATGATCTTGTTGCAAATTGGAAAATTAGCCACTACTCTCGTGTTCTACTTTGCAACGGTACACATTTATGCCAAAAAATACTGAAAATCAGTATCCGAATAAAAAAATTCTTTAATGATGGTAATTAATTACCACCCGAAAATGGCAATCAGAATGGTCCTACCAAAACACATCCAAACTCTTCACCCATAAAAAATCAGCTACACCATGGAAACACCTCGACTATTTGGATCAGAAAAGCGAAATAACAATCACCAGACTACGACTTGGTCACACTAGGCTCACACATAGTTACCTTTTCGAAAAGCTCCCACCACCAATATGCAACCTATGTCATCAACAAAATACCACTGTCAACCACCTTCTCTTCTTGTCTCCAAAATTGAACGATATTCGAAAATCACTAAAAATCAAACAAGAAATAACCGACAACCTACAAAATATCCATAACATTTTGACTCTTTTACAACGTTCCGCCCTTCTATTTAAAATTTAACCATCCTAGAGGTGGCGTGATAACCAAGGCAGTTAAAAACGCCACCAAAAAAAAAAAATGAAAAATAAACAGAATAAATACCCAAGTTCATATTTAATTCTCAAGTTGAGTTTTTTTTTCTTCTCTTTTTATGCCAAAATATTTTTATTTTTCTACCTATTTTTTTAATTACTCAGTCTTTTTTTCTACTAAAAAAATTAACAATTTTTTTCTTTTACATATTTATATTTCTTGTTTAATCTTTTTTCCAAGTCTTAGATTGTTTGGTAGCTGGTAATATTTACTTGGAAATTAAAATTTTATTGATCTAATATTTATTCTATTTTCGAGTATAGTTCTTAGAATTCTTTTTTCTCCTTTCTTAATTTATTTTTATCCCTGGTGGTGAAATGTGATATCTCATATTGTTTTTACTAATGAGTTCAAAAGTTTTGAATGTTATTTTTTTTTTTTAGCATCTTGTGTCCATCTCATTCTTGCGACATATGGACGTGGTCTACTGTCTTATCCATTGGTACCCTCTTTCGCTTTTATGGCGAGAATGGAACCAAAATGTAACTTGTTGTGTACCCATTGTAATGAAAATATGCTTCAAAACAATTGTTTTTATTGCCCCCGCCTCTTTTCTTGTGGTGAAATCTGTGCTGATGAATGATGATCACGAAAGTATTTCTAATTGATAAAATCTATTTTCTTCATGGAAATAAGTGAAGTAAATCAAGTGCCGATTTTCCAACTTAATAACTCGGTCTCCACTTTTCAATCATTATTCTTGGGTTGAACGAGCGATTTCGCTACGTAAATCTGCATGCAGGCATCGAGCGCCTTCAAATTCGCCAGAGTATGCAAAATTATTAACCTTATAAAAACGTGATACGCTGTCTGAAAATAAAGTGGAAAAAACCTTTCTCATTATGTTTGTACAGAAACATTTCTGTTTTTACAAATTTCTCGAAAATGACGGCATTTGTGTAATTTTTCGTTGAAACAGCTTTCAAAAGTAATTTAATCTACTTTAAGTTTAGTTCTGATGAAATATTGCGTATCTGCCATCGTTTTCAAGAAATTTTTAATATAGAAGGCTCCCATATAAATTCTACGTGAAAATCATTTTCTACTCCGTTTTCAAGTTGACCCACCTTGACTCCCCGCATCACGCCTAGCTTCACGTGTCGATTTCGAATAAAGCATGCTTGACGTTTGTATATACTTGGATAAAACAATTTGAATGGAATTATGCGTACGTAATGGGGTGAATCGAGGATATCTTCTCGTATAGTATTAATGGTATGATTCTTTGGCTGGTATTTTTTTTCTGTATGAATTTTTTTTTTAAAGTGCCTCATAGCACTAACAAACGAGAAGCCCTGTACAGCCTGATTTTGGACAAATAAGACTACAATATTCGCGTAATATGTCGATACGAATTGGTAGGTTTATCACCGACCCAAATATCGCGTCCAAAGTACGGTAGGGACGGATGATTGTGCGTAGCTTGTGCGGTCACCACGAAGTGGAAAGCTTTCAACACTCGACTTGATTTATCATTTCCTGTTTTCGATCTTTTTCGTGCATTTCCATCGCTTTTGTTTTAATCGGCCATCTATACGGTGCCTATGCGTGGTTTCGATGCGAAATTTATTTCGACGCTGGTTGTGAGAAACGTTTTGTTTATTATCGCAAGCGTAATTTATGCCGGCGCGATATTTTGTTTTATTGTTGATTCGATAACGAATAGCGTCGATTTTGTACGAGTAAAATTAAGAACATAAAGTGATAAAGTTTGGAAATATGCGATAAACCGATATTTTCCTGGTATACATATGCGTTTCGCTTACGCCTAAATCAACGAGTGGGAAAATGCAACAATTCAATGGTAATCATTTTTTTTTTAATGCGTGCTGCGAAATTTCTTCTTTTTGGCAGAATATGTCGATTATGGGAAAATTAATGGAAAGAAAAATTCTACGAATTTATTTCGCGTTCGCAAACATCGACTGGAAAATTTTTTGTGCGATGTTTTTCTCGCAAAAGCCAATTATTAAATTTTTTTTGATTGGCTCGAGTGAAGAAAAAAAGAGAAAATACTTATTTTATGGCGTTTGAAAAAACACGACGACTATCGAGCGAAACGATATTTTTCTGGAGTATGTTTTTTTTTTTTTTTTGAATTTAATATAATATTTCATAATGTGAAGAGAAAAAACATTATCAAGTATTTCCTAGTGAATAAATGTAAACGACGAGAAGTCCAGGAAATTGAGAGTAGGTAGTCGGTATATTGACAATATTCAATGCTCGTGGAGAAAATAATTTCCTTCGTTGGATATTATAGTGAATACGTAATTTGGAAAATAACATTTTGCATTACTATTTATAAAGATTAATATAAATTACGGACGCCGATGTCGATGCTGATACTATTACTGCGGCAGATACTTATAGCTGGTAACGAGAGCTCAAATAGAAGGTAATTTTAAAGGAGACGGTGTAGCATTTCGTTTCTGTAGGTTCGATCGTGTTCTAATTTCGTGTAAAAAGGAATGCGAAAGCAAATGAAACTATTTTGTTTTTTAGTGTAATAACTGAGAAAAAAACTATGTGGTTTAGATATGTAGCGATATTAACAAGGGGAAACTAATCGATTTTTTTAGAGGGGCGGAAGATGAGTGAAAAGCTGTTGAGTGAACTAAAAACTTAAAAAAATGTAACAAAAATTTCACATAATTGAGTATTGTTGCTTATTCATAAATTTTTCCAAGTTTATATTTAGCTATTTTAGATTATAAGGTTAGATTTCCTTGGATTTCTCGAAAGTATCGATCTCCTATTTTCAACACCATAAGTGATTGTACTTCGGAAGTAAAGATATGTGATTATTCCCTAAGCGGACTGAAAGCTTAGAACAAGCCTAATCTCTCTATATATTAAAATCAAAATGAAATCGGTTTTGAGATGCGCGCGCATCCTTGTTTTGCTTAAAAGGTATATGAAGGATAGCAGGTATACAAAGAAAAAAAAGGTTGTAAATTTTAATTAAAGCCTTGTACATGCACAAGGGTGAGTCATAAAATTGTTTTGAGTAGCAAGTATAGAAAGTATAAAGAATAGCAGCTATACAAAAGGAAAAAAAGGTAATAAATTTCAATGAAAGCTTTGTACATAGGCAAGAGTAAGGGTAAAGTTGTAAAATTGTTTAAAATGGCAGGTATACAAAGGTAAAAAGAGGCGAGCCCATCCTGAAAGGAATAACTCTTGGTGAGGGTAACAAATAAGAGTAAATTGAGTTGTGCAGTTTGGAATGTCGCAGTACTTGTCTGATAAATAACTTTTTTTCTTCATTTAATTTTTATTGCGAGCCCTAAAGGGGCGAGGAGGCACTAGTAGTTTACATTTTTGTACTAAAAAATATATAAAATTAGACTGCTAGATTAAAAGTGTTGCTTCCCCAAATTATAGAGGCCTTAAATTCAAAGTTTTCGTGAGAATTTCGAAACATTTTCAAATCATATCTAAATGCTGAAAAAGGACATATATTGAAAAGGAACCAGCACCATTTTGAATCCATGAAATGTGTAAAAATAAATTTAATTTAGAACTGTATGATTACAACGGAGATAGACCTTCCAAAGTGGTTACACGACTTCCCCTGGCCAACAGAATAGTTTTAACATTTTGAATGGTGTTTATTGAAAAAATCTCCTGTTATCATCAACCAATAAAATGAGAAATATTCGGTTCTCAATGACATCAATATAATCAGCCAAATTTTCATGTGATGAGCTTATCAAACTTTGAACTTGAGGCTTGTATAACTTTGGTCAAGTTCATTTGTAAAAAAAAAGTTAGTTTAAAAATCTCGAAGTTCACAAACCTTTTTAGTTTGGTTCATTTTCAGAAATAAAAAGTTCGCTAGAAATTCATCTCAAACAAATTTAGTGAATTTCTGTTCATTCAGAAAAACTCAAGCTTAATTTTATTCAAAACTCATTGATGAACTTGAGGTAGTGTTCATTCGTTCAGAAAGTTTTTTTTATTATTTTGTCTTCTCTTCTCTCTAATTTCACTCAAAGAACTAAAAGCTACGTTCAACTCAAATATTGATTAACTAAAAGGAAAAAATTAAAAGAGGCGATAGCTCCCACGCTTCAGAGGAGACCTCTGCCTCTCTATATTTTCTGGGCTTTATATTGAATATCAAAAACTGGGAATTAAGATGAATAAGTGTTCTTTGCCGACTTGATGCCTATATATATGTATATTATGTAGGCTATCAGTAACTCCTCAATTTTGCCCTTCGACATTAACCTATTTGTTGATCGAGATAATTAAAGAATTTCTGCGTATTTATTTTAATAAGAATCGAATTATAGCGTACATGGGACCAGACGATTTCGCAGAATTGGAATTTTTAATCATAACCGTCTCGGCGTTGTATTCGGCGAAGATGAGAAAAATAATTAATTTTTCGTTTTTGATCGGCAAGACGAAAGCAAAGAAAAAGAGCTATTTTTCGCGGGTCAGTTATCAAAGAACTAGCGCGTATACGTTTTTAATGAAGCGTAATTATTGCTAGCGTGATAATTTATGTTTAATAATGCAACGTACGTATATTGTGTAGTAGAGTTTGAATATTTTCCATCGTTGATTTAAAAAAATACGGTATTAGTTTTCGCTGTAGAAAAAATCGTAAAGCTTCATACGGGTCGGAACTTTTATGAGGTCGATTAAAACTAACGACTATGTACTATAAATAGCTTATCTCGATGAGCAAAAATTGATTTTCGCCAATGGTGTCGTTTGGCGGGCTAAATGATTTTTTTTTCGCCAAGCGTAGTCGTTGATAAGATGGTCGAAAAAATACTCTTGGGTATCTCCTCTTACTCTTATTTGTGACTTGAAAGATACGATATCTGAAAGGAATACACGATCGTCGTAAATAGTTGAATGATCGCACTCGGTGATTGTAATTGGAGAAATGATCGCGGTCGCACCCACGTACGCCGATGGCGAAAATCGTATAAATCTTATGGATACCTGTTGTATTGCGTGTCGGTGTGAAAAAGGCGCAAAGACGACGCGAATTTGATTCTTAACTAATGGCATGGAAAAGTAAGGTATAAACGAATGGTGGTTGAATGAGATGAAAGACGGAAACACAGGCTACAAAAAAGCTATTTGCGATTACTCTATAACCATTATAAATGGCATCTATATCGTCGAATCGAGCAATCGTAAAAAATCAATGAAACTCATTGAAAATGACAATGTTACCGATTTAACGATGTCGTTAAGATGTCTGCGAAGTATAGTTTTAAGTACCCGCTGCTAGAGGCAGTGGGGATCAAAATGGGATCGTTGTTTTTGTGTTGTCTTTATTTTTCATTTTTTGTAATTCTCGGAATTACAAGTACGAAATTTCTCGTATTTGTAGAAAATTCTGTAAAACAAGCCAGGTCTTGGTAAGAGGGTTTTTGTAAATTTTGATTTGCTGTTTCTATCTTTGACTACTGAGTTGAAAATACAAAAAAAAAAAAAAAAAAAAAAAAAACTAGGTAAAAACACAACATATACGTATTTCAGATAAAAACAAAATATGAAATAATCTCATTATCATCAGTTCATCATATTATTTAGTGATGCTAAAATATCGATATAATATAACGAATATTTTCAGCAATATCGAAGATATCGATATTCAAAAATGAATATCGTTATCTTTCGATATTTTTAAAAGTAACGAAAAATGATTTAGTTACTCGAATTCACTTTCAAAATATACCTACTTTTTGAATTTACGACTTGAAAAATGTTATTTTACAATTGAGGAGCTGAGAATCAAAACTCAATTTTGCACCGTAGGTTGTTTTTTGAACTTCGGTAAACCGCAGAATTAGTTTCAAACATAATTCTACGTTATATTGGATATATTCATCGGTTTACAATATTGGAGTAGATTTATAAACGGGTGTATCCCAAGTTCATAAACCTGACAGTTTATTTCATTCAAAAAAAATCAAAGTTTAGTTCAAGCAGTTCAAGTTCATTTCAGAAAATCATTATTCAAATTTAAATTTTTCGAATCAATAAACTCAACATTCCTATGTCGTACACTGAATATGTTCAGTTGGTTCAGTTCGTGTATTTTATACAGAGAAATTTGGGTATTGATTTTAACTATTATTTAACAAATTTATAGGCAGTGGCGAATTTTGAAGAATAGTGGTGGAGGAAGGGACACTATAAATATGTTAGATTATAGGTATATCTTGAAATACTCCCACAGAATCCGTCATATGATAAAACACAAATCAATTTTTTTGGCAAAAGTGAGTTTTGATCCTCAGCTCCTCATTATTATATAATAATAAAATAAATAAGTATGTTTGAGCTTGACTTCTTGAAAAAGTTTATTTTCATTTGATTTACTATTTTTTTATTTTGTCATTCTTAGCCTCTTAGATACGCTTTCCCCTTTGAAAAACAAAAAAAAATAAAATAAAAACATCAACATTTGGAATTTGGGTAATCTCTAGTTTTCAGCGATTAAGTTCGGCTTGGAAAAATATCGATAAATCGACATTAAGATCGATATGTGAAAATAACGATATTTTACATCACTAATCACATTATCAGTTATCACTTTTTTGTTTAAATATGAAAGAAAATAACATTGCAATTTTTGGCTGATTGTCAGATATCACTGTATGCGTAATACAAACACTTCAATATTTCATCTTGTTTTAAGAATATTACGAGAATATTTTATTGGATAAAATCAAAACAATTTTCATGAACAAGAAGTATTATTATTCACTTTTTACGAAGGGAATTATTAGTAATTCTCATTTTGTCTAATTTTGTCCAACATCTAGTTCCAATATATAGTATTCCCTGATCGTCCTACTCAAAATACTATTACCTGATTGGCTACTAATTAATCAAAAAAGAATCATTGCTATAGGTAACTAAAGGATTTTTTTTCTACGAAAACCGTAAACATATAAATTTTTATAATTGATAGATGATGAAATTTTTATTATCTTATACTTGATCAGAAAGCCTCCAAATATGTAATTCTTTGTAAATCTGATTAAAAGCTGAAATCTGATCAGTTTTTTAGAATTTTAATGTAAAAAATTTTTTTATAATTTTTTGTTGTTTTTGTGAATTACATATTTTCGATGTCACTTTTTGATTTAAAGTGCTTTTCACTGCAGAAAATTATTTGAGCAACAGGTACAGTCATGTAAATTTTCATTCATATGGTTCATTATGCGACTAATGTTCTCTCACCAACCTTGTAGTTATCGGAATAGGGGAGGGGAAGAATCAAACCAAATGTTAAAAAAGACATCTTACTACGTGAAATACCTGAATTCTCAATAATTAGTCATAACATCAATACCTCAATAACTTGAGGTGTACCCACCCCGAATTCACCCAGTTTTTTTCGTGAGCTCATTCGTTACATAGGTATACGGTATACAAATTTTTCAAAGAGCAACGAATGATTTTATTCAAATCATTCGACTGCTATTATTGTCAACTTTTCAAGAATAAATAGCCGATTTTCATTCGACCAAATTGCGCAGATACCCAATTAATTATTACGAAATTTCGTGGTAATGCTATTCTTAGGTTATTACTCTTCGCATATCTTACTATTACCTGCTGCCGTAGGTATAAACTAAGCTAGCACGACTGAGTTCAAGTATTATGTACATTCAATCTGGCATTTGCACCTGCTCGTCGACTTTCCGTTCATATAGGTAAGGCGTACTTACAACTTCGGTTCGTGTTTCTGGTCCATCGATAAGACCTGTTATGCGGTTAGTTGTTTAGTTTAACTAGTTTTTTTTTTTTAGATATTTGTCTATTTTTACCTGCTGTTGTTTTTACTATCGGAACTTTGAATGGTATTTCCTTCGAGAAACGTAGAATGTGATGTAATTTTCGAAGTTTTGAAACACGTATTAGGCCTAATTGGTGTTTGAATTTTTCAACGTTTTTATTCGTTTTTGAAATCTTTATTTTGCCACATTTCGGTTATTAGGATTTGATATTTGTATTGTTATTCATGTGAAATTTCATTTGACTCCATCATAGTTTTCGTTAGATTTGTAGGTGTATTTTAATTGTCTACGTTGAGGCGCGGTGAAAAATCATTCGCGATCATTGTCATATAATGAATAGTGCGATAGTAGGGCTAAACTTTAACGACTTTCTCGCTGTATACAAAGTTATTCGTTTCGCTGCTAGGCCGTGATTAATTAAGAAAAAGGAAAGCATAAAAATCTAGAATCGCGATTAATGAGAAGCGTTGTTGGACGGATTTACAAAAAAAAAAAAAAAAAAAAAAGGTAAAAATCTGGAATGATAGGTTAATAGCGGGAAATAAAAATACCTTTTAAATGAGTTTTTTTTTTTTTAATTCTACATAGCTGCTTATTTTACGATTTTTCTCTCCTCCCTAGCTCTTCGGACTAAGATACTCGATTTTATTACCCAGCCGTATGAGTCAATGAAACGTTAAATAACGAGAAATCGCTTTTTGCCGAATTTCACGGGTTCTTTGAAAAGTAGATAAGGGTGAAATGAGCAAGAGACCGAGCGGCATAAAAGATGAAGCGGGCCAGATGCGAGATCCGACGTAATATCAAAGGCAAATGAAAGCAATTTCAACTCGCAGCTTCCTTTTGATTTATTAAACAAAACTTTAACGATTTCAGTCTCCAAGTATTGACCTATAAATTTACTTATTTTGGGCCTACAGGCGCAAATTTTTGCGTGGCTGGCAAATTGCCCCCATGGTAGTGTAATTGCCTACTGCGCGGTTTCTTGTGCCGGCCTGTGATGGAATCGAGTGTCGGTTTCATACGCTGAGTCGATTAATCGTTCGGTTCGCGGAACCATTTTCGCGTTTTCTCACCGTAGAAGTGGTATGATTGTTAGATTTGATGTGATGCTCTTCTAATGATATCGAACGGTGGAAAAATGAATGTACGAATGAACGAAAAGTTGCGATTATTTTGGCGTCGAAGAATTAGTGTACTGGTATTCTAGTCGGAATGAATGAAGTATACGTACTTACTATAAGTTGTTCTATAACAATACCATACTCATAAAGCGGTACTAGTCGATTCAGCCAACGCTAATACAAAAGTAAAGTGGTTTTACTTGTTAATTTTTCCGTATTCATTCGTCTCGCATTTTAAGGTATTTAATTTTACTGCGAAGAAAAAAAAACAGCTACGATGCATCACCGACGTAAGCTTTTTAATTCGCGTTCCGTAGTCGATATTAATACCCGAAATATTTTCGAGTAGCTAATTTAGAAATGTTATACTTGTATCTACAAAAAACATTGTTCTAGCATTAGGGAATTTAAATTATAAGCGTCACTTTCTTTTTGTTTTGTTGTTTATTTACTTTTTTTATGGAAAAGGGAATGAAAACATGATGAAGGAAAAAACACGAGTAAAACAGCGGTAATATATTCGAAGGATTTTTTTTGTCTTGTTTTGGTCTCTCTCTTGGTGTTGGATATTTTGTGAATAACTGCGAGAAATACAATCCAAATCGAATAAAGCGACAATTAACGAGATAAATGTTGAAAAGCGAAGGAGCGAAAGAATGAAGAAGGAATGAGAGAAAAAAACGCTACAAAATCTTCAATCCATTTATTCGATTAACTCGATGAAAAACTATAGAAAAGTTTTTGTGTTACGTCGAGATACGAAGGAGAAAAATCAAAGCGTGTTTGCTTTAGTTTTATTTAATTTTCGCCCTACCGGTATAAAAGTAATCCGGCGAAAAGGAGATCTCGAAAGATTTTAGATTTCAAGTTTGTTAGTACAGTGGTGCGACGAAATGGCGGTAGATGCCGCCAGTATTTGCTAATGGACTATTTTTCCTCGAAAGTTTGAATTTTTCATCTCTTCGGTGAAAGAATTCGAAGCAATGAGTATTACTATTCAAATTGAAATTTTTGATTGGTTATCATTGTGAATTAAAAAACGAGTAATTATTCATTTTAAAGGTTCACTCAATTTTATTTGGAAGAATATAACGAAAAAGTTTGCGTAGCGCTGATTAAGTGCATCAATTGTTGACACTGTTGAAGTTTTTTTTATGAATTCTGGAAAATCCCTTCTAAGCTGTTACCAATAATGAGAAACTAAATACAATAAATGAAACTGCATAATTTTTTAATACTTTAATATATTTACTCTTGTCTGTACCTTATTACTTATTAGAATTATTAGTGACCCCAATAAAGCCTTAAAAGGTCAATGACCTGATTACTTGACACTTAACTCCCT
Organism: Phenacoccus solenopsis; assembly: GCA_009761765.1. Classification (NCBI taxonomy): domain Eukaryota; kingdom Metazoa; phylum Arthropoda; class Insecta; order Hemiptera; family Pseudococcidae; genus Phenacoccus; species Phenacoccus solenopsis. The sequence continues at coordinate 29,983 of VFXL01000071.1, read as the reverse complement.
TCCATCCCTTTCTGATCATTAACATTCAACGATTTTAATTTGAATATACTGATATCATACACTCACCTGATCATATGACAGCTTAATAAATGATTTGAAATTTTTTAATTATACCAATACATTTTTAAGGCTAATCCTACCTCCTTATATTCCATCCAAAATCATCCGACAATTTGATACTAGAATAATTTGGAACTATTGATTCTGAAAATCATGTAAACTCATATTCACAAAATTTGAAGTTATAAGTTCCTCAAATTGATTTCAAAATTATCGCTAAAACTTTTATATTAACGTGTACATGATATTTTCAAGAATAAAATTCAGAATTCAAAATTGACGTTACCTATGAAATTCGTTCCTGCAAAACCTCCATAATTACGTGAACACAGTATTCTCCAAAATCACATTTAGAAATCTGTGGTACACCTTTACACTTGTTAGATTACATAGATAGACTTAAGTCTTAACCTTACCATGACAACTGGGGCTAAAAATGGCACTACTGTGTATTTTTATGAGAAAAAACAAACGGTGTCAAAAACGGGCGCCTTAATGTATTTTCGGGTATTAGCATAGTTGGATTCAAATAGATTATAAGTTGTCGGTTACCATTGATATATTATATTCTTGACGAAATATTAGTGTGTAAGTAATTAAGTATATCATAGATTTCAAATCTTCCAAATATAGAAAAAACATGATGATGCCAAAAATGGCACCCGGTTGTTTTTCTCAGTAGAAATGTATGTAGGTGCCGTTTTTAGCACCCGGTTGTTTTTTACTGGTTGTCAGCCCAGGGTTGTACACTTGGTACGTTTCTATATAACAGGCAACTTCGAAACTAGCAACTAGCAACCTGCTAAAAACGAGCAACTCTGATGTTTTTTGTTATAGCGTCCCTACATAAAGAAGCAACTTGTAGAGTGAATGTTCGTGCGGAAGTCAAAAAAATGTACCAATTTTATTATTTTTCAAATTTTAAATTAAATTGAGGGAAAATGGCTAAAATTTATATTTTGAGATGGCTTACATATCGTTACCTAATAAATTGAATTATGAAACTGTCTTTAGACAGCTGGGTGTAAGAAGAACCACTTCCACTCACCCGTGGAAAACACTTTTAATTCCCGTCCAAAAATTGTGCAAATATAGTTTTCACTATGAAAAGATGAATGGAGAAAGCAAAATGATATATTCAATTTATTTGATCTTATGAAGAAAATTATATGAACGTACCATCTACATAAAGTTCAAGAGAGCAATGGCTCTCCTCTTTTCATCCTTTTGCTTTTGCTTCATTTTCGAGTATTGTTCACTAAACTAGTTCCAAAGGTATTCTTGCCCTTGGACCAGATCAATCAATAAATTTGTGTTATTGAATTCGACAAATTTTTTTCCAAATTAAAATTATAATTGAAATTCATCAAAAAAATACAAAATGAAAATTACCGCCTTTTTAAAAACTGATAACATAATCAACCAGGCAACTTGACCGGCAACTAGCAACAAATCAAAAAAATTTGATTTGGTTGCTAGTTGCCAGTTGTTAGTTGCGAAGTTGCCGCTTATGTAGAAACGCACTTGGATATACCTCCACCAAGAGAATAATGTTCATGTATGATTATTGCGTTATACAAAAAAAAATGTTTTGAAATTTTCGTATTCGAAATTTCTATGTTAACGTAATTTCCTCATCCATCTATTTCTCATATGTTTCTTGAGAATTTTCAAGAAATAATACATTTTCATTTGAGTCTTGAAATTTCCGTACGATAAAAATTATTCGCGCCTGAGCAATAGCATAGGTAATAGTAGATACTTTTACAAAATGGTATTTAGCACTAATTTTTTTTAAACATAAAGAGATTGGAATATGTTTGATTTTGAAACGACCAAAAGCGTACTATTCTTTGTTTGTGATATGGACTAAAAAAAAAAAATCATCTGAGAATTATCGCCTATAATAATATGCAAAAAAAATTGATTTTATTGTCAGCTTTTTGAAAGTACGTTCAACGTTCGTAAATAACTTGTAACGTGAATAATTCGTTTTCACGCGTAATATCGACGAGTGCGACTCGACAAGCTGGAAAATATGGGCATTAAAAAAAGCTACTTAAGATTAAAATCTATATTACAAAATACTGAACTGTCGATTCAAGGACGTTGTTTAATGACAGACGTTATACAATTCGGAGTTTGGTCAAAGTATAACTAGGTATATTCGAATTTTTAAAATTTTCATACCGGAATCATCTTGATCGGCTATATGTAACTACTTGGTGAAAGAACTTACTACCCATAGACAGTTCGGGACGCGGTGCAGTTCATTAATTTTAGGTGGACCGAGATAAATGTGTACGACCACTACAAGTGCGGCGGCTGTACGAACCTTGGGATTTGTGTTAGGAGGAATGTCGTTAAGTGGCCGCAAAGTGTAGCGTGGTCATAAGTACGCGTCATCTTTTACAACATTTTCCACGCTTTTTCTTAACTCGCCTGTTAATATTATGTTGCAGCGTTTATATAAGACGATGGAAGAATATTTTATGTGTTTAATATCAGTGTTGGGGAAACAAAAGAACGACTTTTTGAAAATTATTTTTCATTCTTTGTAAGAAAAAGTATATAGCTTTGTTTTTCATTTCGTTGGTTCAAAATTAGAGTTGAGGAGTTTGATAATTGCTATGGCAAGAAATATGAAAAATACCAAAATTGTTTCATCGATAGGTTTTTCCATAAATATTTCCAATCACCCTTTAGTTGAAATTTAAAAAAAAATATATACATATATAGTGAGCAACATAAACATTCGACCACAGGATTTTTTTCAATATAAATTTCCATAAGTATGGGAGTTTCCCCTCAATATAAATTTTGATAAGCGTGTGTGATAAAGCATTCCTTTCTCAATTAGAACACATTGTTATTGACCTCTTAGAAAAAAGTTCAGAAAATTACCGCTCAAAAATATACGGACAAAGTGTTAAACTCCCATTTAAAATCATGCCTTTTTCTAGTAAAACTCTCTCATTCCATTGAAAACCAGTTATCAACTACGAGTATTCTGAGCATATCGTTACGTTCCTCATAGTTTTCTTTATAAATTCTCATGAATTAAATTTTCAAGACATTAATTTCTGTAGAAAAATATGGTTTCAAATGAAACTTTTTTGTTTTCTTGTATGTTCTAATGGGAAATACAAGGCATGTTTTATCCCATCCCTCACTTTATACATCTATGGTATTCATTGTTTGCAATTCGCATTCACAACGATGAAACGTATAAAATATCGATAACGATAACTAACATGCATGTAACTTTCGAGTCATTTAGAATTAGTTGTATTACAATTTTTTTCGTTTTTTTTTTTTTTTTTTTTTTTTTATTTTTACAATTTTAATAAGTTATCCTTACTTCGCTTTTCTAGAGGTACCAAATATTTTGTCACTATTACTACATTATATACTCTATATTTTTGCGCAAATAGCATATTTTTATTTGACTTAAGCGATGAAATAAAGATTTTCAAAATGCTTCGTTAATAAGATGAAAAATTGTTTTCAATCCTCTGTATCATAGCTCCTTCAGTAATTAGCTTAGGCAAACTATTACGCATAAGTGTCATATAAGTGGTCCTATATGTGGTATGAAGGTGCTCATATTGAGATGAAACACTCTATATTATTATACTGATGATTATTATCATAAAATATTGAAAAATCAGACTTCTACTGGTATATGCTTACACGTGAACATGTACTGTAGGTATATGTAACAAATAAAAGTGAAAAATTCTACAATTTTGTGAATGATTTTACGAAAATTCACCATATCCCAAAAGTAGGACTTACTTGCTGTTAGGCAGGATGGTCTATAAAAAATCAACGATTCGGGTTTGCATGATAAGACCTGTCATTGGGCCTAGTGTATCTATCATATGCTCGAACGCCCCCTTTACCGAATTCCCCTTGGACATTAAACAACAGCGTTCGATGCATGTTCTCTGTTCGATTCTTTCAACACTTCGTCATGCGAAGTCTGTATGCATATAATTGAAAGAGAAAACTCATCAACCAAATAACGAAATATTTGATAGGAAATTGAGATGTAAACGCCGATACTGCCATATCGAGATTCAAGATAAAGGATTCGGCGGTATGTTGTAAGGATACAAACGCGATTATCACTTCGACGTAATGTGTTATTAAAATGATTTTATTGCTTCTCCATGGAGGTATGTTATATTATGTATGCGACCGCAAACATCCGAAATGGTCGCAGCGGTCGTCGTGGAATCGATAATAAAAATACTACTGCCGATTGTAATCGAATAGTTGCGACAAATTAATCCAAACCTTGGACCTTACTCCAAACTCCCAAAAGAAAAAAGTTTCTGGGAAAGTAGCGGCCACCTTGTGGCGAATATTTCAAAAGGTGCCGACAACGTTTTACGACGTTTGAAGTTGAAATTATAATACCAGAGGTAGGAGCATTCGAGACGCGGACTCTGCTACCAACTATTTAAACTATTTAAAAACCCATCGAGCCGATCGATTTTTTAAATAAAGAATTATGTTAATGAAATAATTCGGTGGTAACATTTATCGCCTCTTATAATGTCACGTATTACAAGCAATGACCGCGACTGTGAGCCTTAATTACAGGTGACTGCTATACCGGCGACCATTTCGAATAAGTTATGACCTGTTTATGCATCTTCTTATGGGTATCGGTTTGGTCGGATTGTGTTGTAGTCTTGTTGTGTGGCAAGTGTATTCCGGAAACGCACCCACTCGACAGTTTACGCTTAAGATGGTGAATAAGCTATTAGACATTTATTCTCATAAAGTTTGTAATTCAAAACAATAAATGACTCGCGAAATTGAGATTTTCTACGGAAAATGGAGAATTTCGTGAAATATCCAATAAAGAGATTAATTGGCAAAAAATTCGACGGCGTAATCTAACGAGCCTAGGGAATTGGAAAATTGAACTCGTCAATGGTTATAACTATCATATTGTCGTTTATTACAGTAATGTAAGTAGTAAATAATGCTTGATCTTGACTGATATATTATTTTTTCGGTTTTCCAACCGACGTCACCTTGCTTTCAACTATTCATCAACAATAAACTGAACTCCAGTTTTCTAATCATATTTGTTCTATTTTTATCCCATCAACAACCAGTTAAAAGTCTTATCTGTTCATTATTTTAGAAAAGATGAGCAATAAATTTCAACGAGGTTGATATTCATTTTTTTTTTTTTAATAGTATTCTATGCCATTTTTCCACTGTTTTTCAATCATTTTTACTAACCACATTTCACTTAGGAAACTAAAATCAAAATAGGTTGGTCAGTTGGGCTCATTTTACTATATGACATCACAAAATAAAATTGTTGACCTCTGTTATATGCCACTACATTTTGAGGTTGATAAACCTTTCTGCTCCTCTTCAACATCATCTATGAAGGTGAATTTAGGTTATAGTATACTTCTTATTTCCAATTATCATATAAGTTTATATTAATTACACTTTTACTTATTTTAGGCTCATCGAGCCTTACTCAAATTTTTATAATCCGGCATCTTGGATTCATTTTGACCGAAATTCAAGAGGTCGTACTCTGGTCACAAACTAACCCTACAAACAAAGTTTGATCTTTCTAGGTTGATTTGGTGAGGATATATACTCGTATTATGGAAGATTCATGAAATTTTATGATTCAACACCTACTAAAAAAGTCATTTCTTGCTTAACTACCTTCCAAATGCACTTGAGAATCTGAAATTTGGATATGTTGGTGCCCGTGACTCACTCTTTCATTTGAAATAAAAAATTTAATTTTTGAGCTATTTGCCTCCTCTCCAGCCTCCCACAAAATTTGAGTAATCTGCCATTTTAAGATGTAACGAAAAAACAAAAGAATACTTCTGTCGTATTTTTGAGGAGAGTTTCTCACCACGCGTGGGGGAAAATATATACACCAAAAAGTTGGACATTTGCCAGATGATTACAAATGGTCTGAAACGCAAAGATTCGAAAAACCCAACCTCCCCGACTCTCCCTAAATCAGGTAGGCTTTAATAGGTGTACCCTGCTCAGAGTCCAGAGACGCGCTGCTTGGCGCACGATAGCAGGGTACTGCGACATTTCGTTGGAAGTTGCATTAGTACTGGCGGCTGCATCACCTTTCGACCTAGTTGCCCGATCAAAAGCCAGATGGAACCAGTTACAGATAGAAGGCTGTAAGCATCAGAGATGTACCAAGACCTTGATTAAAGACCTACGGGGTTGGTGCAATCAGGGTCATGGGGACCTAGATTTCCACCTCACACAGATTCTTAGTAGACTTGGGTGCTTCAACGACTTCTTGTTTGATATCAAGAGGGCACCCAGCCCAAGATGTGCGCATAGTGCTCAGGAGGCCCATGATGCTGAGCACACTCTGTTCAGGTATCCGGAATGGTCCCCTCTGCGCGATAGGCTATTGGTATCCGTGGCATTAGATAGGGACAGGTTCACCTCCGAGACACTCGTCCCAGTAATGCTGTTGTTGCTGACAAACGATTCTAGCCAGAAAACTGGGTATATGTCATAGTCCCAAGTCCCATATGGTGGATCTAGTAGCTGTATGGGAGGAACTACGCTCGACGGACTCGAGGCACTGAACTGATTGGGGATCGCCCCTACTTTCTTTCACAGCCTGAAGTAAGGCGGGATGATGCAGACAGAAGTAGGGCCCTGAGAGTGTATGATCTCTAACTCGCCTGCGGGCTTAGTACGCCATGAGAAACCGAAAAGTATCTGGTGGGGATCCTCCGAAAAGAGGGGTGATGCGGCGGGGTGTTAAAGTTAGGAATCATCATACACTCGAGAAGAGGGCATAGCGGAGATAAGACCGAAGATAGTAATTGGCACTGAAACCTACCAGCAGGAAGTATGGTGCTAGAAGAAAAGGATGAAGTGACAGCTGACCTTCCAATGTGGTGGAACTTGGGTGGAGGTGCACAGTGCACACCCACCTGAAGAAAACCTAGGGGAGATGTAAGTCGTTTGCCAAGGTGCCCCTACTTGGGTGGAAGTAACGCCGCAAGCGGTTCCCAACCAAGTATTGTCGTGTGCGGTAGAAGGAATTCCCGCAAAAAAAAGGGAATAATAGCTGTTGTTTTTAAATTAAAAACTCACTTAAAAATACATCTCAAAAATTTCAAAGACGCACATTTGTTCAGCTGGAAAATAATTTTTTCAAAGTGAATATTTGGACATATTTCGCCATTTTTTCTGAAGAAATCAACGTTCAATTTAGGGATGTAGTAAAATTCATCATTTTTTACTTTTCCATGAATTTAAATTGTGGTGCACTGTATTTTCTAGTAGTTGCATTGAATGCGCGATCTTGGTCATAAACATTTCTAATTGGTTGTTGATGGGATAAAAATGAGATAAATGAGGTTAAAGACCTAAAGTTGGGTTTATTAGTTGATTAATTTGTAAAAAATTGAGTATATTCGGTTAAAGATCCAAAAAAGTATGATGTGATTTAGGATCAGGTACATATAACGTATGAGGTATGACTACTTGATTTGAGCACCCTAAACGCAAAAATCTTTCCCTCATAGAAATAAATTATATATTTGAATGATATTAACAAGAATAAACAGCATAAATAATATGTATTTAACGCTTAAAAGCTTAAATCGATGAAATGCAAAATTCTAATTTATACTTTCGTTGTCAAAAATACACGTATCTTTCGAATTTATTAATCTTTTAGCAAATTTTTTCGCTTGGGTGCTCGAATCAAGTGGTCACCTGGTATACTACAAACGTATCGAGTTGCGTGGAGTTTTTGATTAGCATCGTTTATCGCGTAAAGAGCCGGAGCCGAGTATAATGAGAATACGGTATTGAGGCTTTAACGTTTGAAAATCCCGCATTACGTTGAACGTCTAATGCGGACTCGATTAAGATTATAACTTGCTATGTTAAATTCAGGGGTCGCATTCGTTACTCAGTTGACTCCATCGGCATATCGCGATCTCGTCTTTGCTTCGTATTAAACTTATTATAACGAAGAGTTGGATCTATCTTGCCTGGGAAATATAAACAAGCTGTAAGAAATTCTTACGCGCGTTCGCCTCTCTTTACAAAAGATGGAAAGTTGCTACCGTACACACGACGTTACGGTGCACATTTTTTCGCCTTTTGTCGTATTTTACGCTATATAGAGACCGGCATCGTAGCGGCAAACAAATAGCTAACTTCCTAACGACGGATATCGCCCTAATTTTGTTTTTATGTTTCACGTTGTTTGTTAATTCACCGTTAAATATAATGGGAATTCAGCTAGTAGTATATCCAATGAAATCTCGTAAAACTTTTTATATTTTAATTCGCTTCAGTAAGTACTTTTATTATGGTCCGAGAAGAAGTAAAGGAAGAAGAAGGAAACAGAGGAAGGAAAGAACACCTTAACTACTGGCATAAGCTAGCGGATTTGTCCGAATACGTCGTCGTAAATTTTATACACGCGAAAAAGTACGACGACGTACGTTTGGTGTTGTCGTAGAGTTGTTTTTCTTTTTGGCATCGCTTTCACCATATGGGAACTTTCGAAGATAGTTTGTATGCGCTCGAGAGCTCGATCGATTTCAGTCGATGTAGCGTGATGAGTAGATTTTTTTCTCGGAGATGAAGCGACAAAAGTTATCATTTGTTTATTAATTTTAACTGAGAAATTATTGATTTCTCGGATTTTCTCACATTCATTGAATACATAATTAGAAAAAACTGAAAATCTTGATGCTTTTGGGATCTGGACCTCTAAACTACGCTAGCCTGCATATACCACTGACTAGATTTCAAGAATTGCAGAACGATATTTTAGTTTTAGTCTTGGTAAGAATTGTTCCACAATTTTGAATAGAAGTCAAAATGTTTTTTTATTTTATGAAAAGTCTTTTTTCAAGAAATTTCAGTTTTTTTGCTGCAGCAGAGTGTGCTTTCAGGCCATTGGAATTGTGTTAAGGTTGCTGGAAAAAATCTCCCTCCAGTGGAGCTAGGGTTTCCCTGGTATGCTAGGCATCGGTGGAATTTGAGAAGGAATTTTCAAATTGAAAAAAAAAAGTTTTTGGTAAAAAAAAAAAAAACACTTTGTTTTCATGTCACTACAAAGTCTCCAAAAACTGCCAACACCAATACGCACATAATAGCCATACATATAACACTGAGAGATGACCTCTTCGTTCGAAGCATCAGAATGAAAAACCACCGATTTTTCTAGTTAAAAAGTGGAATATAGTGATCTAATTTTTCAAGACCTACGTCAGAATTTGAAAAATATTACAAACACACTTTATGTAAATATCATAACTTGGGAGATGTTAAGTACTCTGTTAATGTTTGTGAGGTCCGCAGTATATGCTCAGATTTTACTCGTTGATGTTAAAAAGAAATAGAATTGAAAAAACAAGGGCGTAAATTTGAGAGGAATAGAAAAAGTAAAGGATAAACTTCACAGGTTTCCAATCTCAAGAATCAGTGAGATTAGAGGAAAATTGTTTAAATTAATAATAAAAAATAAAAAAATTATTAAGTAAAAAACAATTGTGTATCAAACGAGTTCGCAAAATTTAATAAGAAAAACTTTTTCAGAAGTACAAAACACAAAACTCGTTTAAATTTTTTTTTTTTAATTTTTTAACGAGTTTTGTGTTTTGTACTTTTGAAAAAGGTTTTCTTATTAAAAAAATTGTTATTAAGAAAATTATTCCATTTCATTTCTAGTCTCTTAAATGCTTCAAACCCAAGTGTTCTTATTTGATTGAATACATGGAAAAGAAAGTTTTTTACCTTCCTTGAAACATCTGTTTCCGAAGCCGCGTGGTTTTTTTATTTGAAAAGTGGAAAATAGGGATCATTTTTGAAGATCTCACATGTAACATGGACGTGTGTGCACATGACCATATAAGTCTGAAATTAAAAACAACATATTTCATCGAATATCACTATAATTTTTCGACTGCCGAGACATTAATTTCTTCGAATCATTCGTTTATATTCGGCGAGTAATTTTTCTTATGTTTGAAGACGAGCATAAATTTTTGTAATGGTACTACTACTACTACTAGTCTTCTCTATCCTTCGATTAAAATTAATTTCCCGATAATGAACAGGACGTGAATGGGTTACCGAATAACCTACAGAAACGGGATCCGGGCGCAAAGGTATTTTATTTATATGACACAATCGCCGACGTGTCGGTTAATTCGTGTTAAAGGTTTATTGACATTAGTATTTTATTTTTTTGGAACTGCTTTAATCATATAGTTGAAAACTTTCACTATTCGTTATCGTTGCACGTTAATACAAGGTCAGCTAAGCGGACTCGTCGAATTCTCTTTGGTGAGCTTGAGTTTTGCGACGAGGTTAGTTATAAATTTCTCGTCATCTATCCACATAAATATTAACTAATGTTTCTGTACCAATGCAACAACGATCGTAATGAAAGAAAATACCGTAGAACCTATATCTGGTTGAAAAATCTTCACGTAATACCAAAATCGATATCAAATCTCAATTCAAATACACGTGATATCTGATCGAAAGATCGAATCGATCGGAATTTTCTTTTTTTGTTAATTGGTCCTGCTGGAAAATTATACCAACGACAATAGCCGACGGTCATCGTAAATAACGCGAATTGGAAAAATACCGAGCTCCCAATAATACTCGTACATCATTAGATGAGTAAGTCGATACCAGAATTTTGTAAATAAATACCTATCCACTCTGGTCTTACGATAGTAGAGTGCGGCGGGTGTACATAATACTTCCAGTCTGAAAAACACAATACGCCGATTAATTAATATAACTCAAGATACTGGATAATAACGTTTCTCGACACGGTAAACCATCTACGTTCCGTCTCGCATGAGAATTGATACAGTATAGAATGTGGTATTCGGGTTTTTTTTTGTTCTCCTCCACGATTCGTTTGTTTCGTGAAGCGTTTAAAACGAAAATATTTGAAAAGGTGACTTGCTAAACACTCGACTAGGATAAACTGCTGAAGTCGTTGCCGATGAATCGACATGCGGCGCGTAGTACTTGCCGTGTGCGTGTGTAGAGGAGAGGTAGCGCGGCGCGTAATTAGGTCTTTTATTCGGCCTTAAAGAAAACCTTCGCATCTTTCTACGACGCGATGTTTAGACCTTTCCAAACTGTTATTAAGAGCCCTGATGAGCCTTAACCACATGATTGAGTACGTTTTGTGTTTACGTGACTCGTTAAAGAACCTATTTCTTTAAAATGAGGCCTTTTCATCGAGACGAGAAACCTTCGACGCTGCCGCGAAATGGGCGAAATAAGGGGTTAAAACAAATACCGCGAGTATTTCGACTCTCACCCAACATCGTAGTCGACTCCTCCACGCATATAACGTTAAACGTCGTCGTATTTTTCAATTCGTACGCAGGTATGGTCGTTTCTTTTCTCTTCCTGACCCGTAAGTATATGTTTTTCATTTAGAAGTCGGCGAAAATAATAAACTTTAATCCTTACTCGTGCTCTTCGTTTGAAAGCGAATTTATATAGTTGGAGAACGCATAGGAAGGGGATGAGGAAATTGGTGCAATACTTGAATTCCAACTCATTTGGTGCGGTTTTGTAATAACCTCGTAAAATTTCTATCGTGGGAGAACTTCTACAGTAAGAAGGTAGCGCCCAGTTCTTTTATATTTATGCCTGGTCGTGCGTGCCATCGCTTGGGGGTGAATTATTTCACGGTTTTGTTTTTGGAACTGGGTTTATTCTTTCTGTATTTCTCCTCTTGCTTATAGTGGGTGTTGTTGACTTGAAATAATTTTTAGCCTGAAAACGATAGCTGTTTTTCCTTTAGTTTTATTCACGTAACTGAACTTGACCATGATGTCTAGTTGTTGCGAATTCACGAATTCAAAAATTTGGCTCAGACAACCCATGAAAAGTATTTAAATGATGGAAAAATAATACGCTGTAAATTTCGGCTCCCTAAGTTACTACCGATGTATCCTTCTTGATGGATGAATGATTTTTCGCAATCAACCCTTTCTGGGGGGGAGGGGGAGAATAACGTGAAAAAAAGCAGAACAAAATTTTTCATTTTGAATTTGTTCGATACTTTTTGCATTAAAAGTCGATGTTTCAATGTTATATTTTATTTCGTCTATTTTTTTAGAGTGGGAAACTTGGTTATTTTCATGTATAGAGTTCATTCGGTCGCATGGTACCGTGTTCTCGCATGCGTTATGGAAGTCGTTGTAGCCATAATCGCTTTAACATGGTTTCCGTTGAGGATTGTCCAATTAGAAGGCGCATATCGTTCAGTAGGACGGAAGGTTTCCGAGTGCCTAAGCGGATCTCCTTTTCGCGTAATAATTGATCAAGCTTGTCTTCATCAGAAATATGAAGCAGCAAATGCACATTAAAAGTATAAAATCGTGGAGGATATAAAGTTTTAATATCCTTAACAAATTTTTGTAATGCCGCAGAAGCGTTAATAAATTCTACTTGGGTGTATGTAGGTTTTAAAAATATATAAAAAGCGTATACCAAGAGGCACCAATGTTTCATGTATGCTGGTGGAAGTAAGCCATTCAAACAAATACAAGAGTAATATAGTAAAAAAATTCTTTAACTCGCTGGCTTTCCATCTTTTACAACTAGTAATGGATCTGGGTGTTCTAGTTACTTCGCAAGGTGGACGCATCGCTAAGAATTTGCAATCAAGTTCTTTAACTCTCTTCCCTAAATACCATATCTCCTCTTTGAAGAGAGGATCAATAAACGATGTTAAAAACATTTTTGTAACACCTAATGCACCATTATGCATGTAATCGATGCTGAAACATTTTGTGATATCGAATGTTCTAGGTAATGAATTCAATACAGAAGGTCCTTTAACACCATTGACTGTTTTTTGAAGTGTTAATGCATCTCTACAATCCTTCATATGCTGTTTTATCGATCTCAAAGTCCCATAAACTTCTCCTGGATAAATTCTAGTATTGCCACCTCTTTCTTCATCAATTTCTCCAGGATGTAAACAAAATGTGCATCCATAAACTCCATTAAATTGATTTATACGTTGGATGAGGGGACGTGCTACAGAGTCAACAGCAAATAATATGGGAAAGACCCTAATAATGGTTTCTGGTTCGCCAGGTACTATTCTAACTACACCATCAGAACTTAAATTTCTCATTTCTTCCACGAATAAATTAAAAAACAAATTCATTGGCAGTTTTTTTTTCATTATACCAAAGTGCACAAAGAAACACACATTTTATGCGTAATGTGTAAGGCAACTCATTTATCAGTGCCATAATTGGCCAGAATGACTTCGTTGATGCTTTATGGGGAGACACGCCATCCGTATTTATCTGAAGGGTTAGGTCACATTCTCTAATTAATCCTTCTCGTTTCAAATTTTTATAATAATCGCCTGCTGACATATCTCTATATCCTTGCTTTGTTCTATATTTTTGAACTTCGTTGAAGAATGTGCCATTCACGAAGCTTTGAATTTGATCCTTTAGTGAAATATGCATAAAAAAATTATTATTTTGACCATCTGCAAATGTCTCGCCACAGGAGTCACATTTTTTTCCCGAGGCGGTCAATATAATTTCACAGTCTTCACAATAATGAATTTTCGAAATATTATAAGCGGATTTATCAAATTTCTTGAAAAATGTAGTTGCATTTGTTGAATTTGTAACTTCTTTAGGCAGGAAAGCATCAAGTAATAATAGCAAATCAGCTACACCAGAGTCATTTAGATTATGCCTAACAGAAAAGGCAAGCACTGGTAGATCAGCTTCTTTTGATGAGATTTTACTCCCTTCAAAAAGAGGAACAGTGTCATTAATAGCCCCATCATTAAAGCATTCATTTGATTCATCATTTTCAGCACCCCTATCTTCAAACATGGATGATAGATCATTGGTGTCATTAGTCCGATCATCAAAACATTCAGCATCCGATTCATTAATTGTAGCATCACCATTATCTTCAAAAAATATTGATGATGGATCATTAACTTCATTTTTACCATATGAATTTACATGTTATTCTTATGGAGAAATTTTATTCCTCTACAAGCACAACTCAAAATTAATCTAATAAATTGAAATATTCTGCATAGTATTTTTTCATCATTTGTTTACTTTTTGGAGGATGTCTGACTCCGAATTGCAAAATTTGCGAATTCGCAGCCGTCCTGCATTACCTGCACACCATCACTAATAGATAGGAATGTACCATGTACTTTGTTTCCTTTCATTTGTATGAGAAATGGAATCGCAGCATACATTTTCTCGACTTAAGTTAAAGCTCATAATGGTATATTTTGGAGCAACATTTGGTAAAATTTATCAGTGAGGTCCAAGCTTCAAGGAATTGTTGATCGCAGCTCACCAAATATTTTCTTCGTTGATGTAATGCATTTCAAGACGGAGAAAAAAATGCCACTTGCCATATCTCGCGAGCCTCAGTCAATACAAAGATTCACGTATTATGGTAACAGTGATTATTCATTCTTAAATTTCGAATCGTTCTTGAAAATATGAATTGCGCTACCGCGGTTGCGTGTTATAACGAGCCCCTGTCGCGAGTGTTAGCTATACCCAGTATTAACTCAGCGGTATATCAGACAGATACAATGAAGCGGCGCAAATTGATTTGCTTCGATTCACGTCTCTACTCACCCACAACTCATCAACATAACACTGTCCGTTTGGATTTCCCAGGCTCTTTACCGACGTTTATTTTCTCCCGGCGTATACAGCGGCCGCTTTAACTATGTATGAGATGAGGCATACGTATTACAATCTCTTTTCTCGACTTCGTTCAAATGGTAATAATGATCTAATAATAATAATCATAATAATAATAAATAGCTACGTATTGTAGTATTGTTCGCTTCGATTTTTACCACAGTTTTTCTTCCCTCTTCCCGCAACTATTTATTATTAAGGCGCTGGTTGTATATCTAATCGAATAATACGTTCTGGTTGGCGACGATGTAATATCATTTATGTAGTTTTGTAACCTAGTCGACAGTTTGATGTAATATATCATTGGATGGATGTACGCAAAAAAAAATGTTATCACGCGATGTATTTATTTGCGAAATGTTGAGATTGGGGAAATATTACCGAAAAAGAAAGAAGAAAGACATAAAATATTTTTTTAAATACATATGTACCTATAATAGTTACCTAGGTACTATAGGTATTATATTATATACCTATAAATGTATAGATTAATATGAACTGAAGCAAGAAATATCTAAAAACTTGTATTCGTTTATGCTGTTACGGAAAACTTCGAAAAGATTTGAAATTCTTCGTGTATGCTTTACGTTTTTGTTTTATGTTGCATCATCTTATACAAATTTCGTCTCTTGATTTTGTATACTTAATTCAATTTTTAAAGGCGTTTTCCGGGTCTAATTCCAGCTGGCCAAATTGAACCTAACTGCAATTTCTCTATAAATGATCACACACCAGACATCCTTATGTGATATCGCCCTTGCCCGCGGAAACACCAACCCTATTTCATGGTGTAATTATTGGTATAAATTCGACAGATTTTTACTGGATTCCTTTTTTTAAATAATCAATAAGATGAACGTGACGAGTTGACGACGAAATATCCACAAAAAGCAACCACAAAACTCGTTTGGTCTGGGATTTTTTAAATAATTGTAATTATCGCCTGAAATTCGACATTTTCAAGGTAATTAGAATAAGCCTAACGGACATGTGTCGACGGTTATTTGAAGAAATCAAAGAAATATCGGGGATGGAGGAAGTTCGATAATTACAGGGGTCCTTTGATTTGACCGTATTTCGTTGGAGGACGCAGACTCAAAAGTGTTCCGAGTAATAGCGTGATCGTTCATTCAAATCAACCGGTGCGATGTTTTCTCTTTCTTTCATTCGGAGGTGAGAAAATGTCGGGACTAGTTGTCGTCGGAAGAATCCGTCGATTGCACGTAAATCGAATTCATTTTCGTAGAATGAAGAACAAAATGATTGACGAAAGGAGAGTAGTGTCGTTTGTAGTTGGAGAAATGTTCATCGGAGCTTCCTTCAAGGTTCGAGTAATAGTTTGAATTCTCATTTGAATAATATTAAGAAACAACAGATTAATATTCAAAGATATTACAGGTTGTGGAATTGGCTTAAAAACTATTCTTTCCATGAGATACAGACAGTTATATAACTGCGAAGTATAATTTCATGTTATTTATAGCATAATTTTAATAGGTACTAAAAATATGTAACAACTATTTCTTCTTCTTTTTTTTTTAATATTTGAGGGTTTTTGAAATTGAGTTTTTTAAGTGAACAAATGAGTCCTTTTAATAAAATATTGTAATTCCGTTTTATATCACCTTAGGTGTGTTTTGGCTGTATACTTCTACCACATGATAGAAGACAATGCATGGAACAGGAATTCTTGAAGAAAAAAAAATCGATAATTTTAACTTGTTTGCATAAAAACGCTATTTTAGAAAAATTGTGATCGACCAAATGGGCTCATTGCTAGTAGAACGCCATATTTGAAAAAACTATTTCTTTTAATTTTATAAAGATGAAGACCGCCCCTCTTCCACAAAACACCTTTGATTCTCGACAATCTTTGCAACAAATAATTTTGTTATAAAACTAATTATTTCTACTTAATTTGCTTGAAACCTGTTTCGAGGTAATATAAATTATAACGTAGTAATTGATGATCATAAATATCATTAGCTTTGCATATGTTCACGGGGAAAGCCTAAATTGGCATTGGGACAAATTGTACTTCCAAATGTGGTTTTAGATTTTTTGAATTTAATGAATTTTTTTTGCAGTTTAATGATAATAAAAAAAATAAGAAAACAATGTAGTATAATTGGAATTTGAACTATTAGTGAATTAGTTGTTCAATTAGTTGAAATTTGTAAACTTTAGTGAAGAGTATACGTTGTTGAAATTTTTTCTTGTTCTAAAAGCGATCATTTTTGCTTTAAAAGGTATATTAATTTTTTTTTTTTTAGTTTTAAAAAACTCCGCTTCGCATACATAGGAAAAACTAATAATGGTTCGCAATTATATAAACCACGCCCGTAACCAGCCTGTTATTTCAGGGTGGACTGTGGCTGACCAAAATCCTAGAGTGGGGTCTGACTTCTTTTCTTTGTGAGTTAGCCTTTTTGAATTGAATACAAAATTTCAGTTGGAGCGCTTATAATTTTCCATGTCTTGAGCTCCCCTGACCCCCTTCTGGCTACGGGCCTGATATAAACTACATACTAATTTTTGTAGCGGAAAGTACTGGTAAATTGGAAACATGCTCGCTTTTGGAGGAGGGCCCGTCTGGACAGTCGCCAGGGAGGGAAATTTATTAGGGAATCTTGGGTTACAATTTACCTCCTTCTGTGCCCCAGCAGAGATAGGCAACTCTTTGCAGCAAAAATAGATCGAAGGAAATTTTAATATAATAGAGAACTGCAATTAGACAAGGTATGTCATGATTGCCGAAAAACATTTTGACTATGACTACAAGACAGATATTCAGACGTCACCATTATGATACATAGTCCATTAATTTATTAGTCAGTTTCCATGTAAATATAAAGGTAGGACACTTGTTGTCAAAAATCGAGTAACTGATGTGGATTAACAGTGTTTTTAGGCTTTGTCGTTCATTTGAGCTATAGATACTTTTATTTCGCAGTTCCCAGTTCTTACAGGATGTGCAGTCCGAGCCATCGTTATTTTTAGACGGGGAAAGGAGGGGTTATCGATCTCAAAATGTGATGAGGTACACGAGAGGTCGAAAATTTTTCATTGTGATGTCATGTGATGAAATGATACCAAGTGACTACCCCATTCTGATTTTAACTCCGCAAATGAATTTAGAGAGGAGTTGAAGCAAAAAACAGCTTTGGAGGGGAAATTGCTGCAGGAAATTTCATGAATCTTTTATATTTCCCCTCCTAATCGTCTTAGAAAGGTCAAAATTTGTATGTAGGCTTAGTTGGTGACCAGAATATGACTTATTAAATTTGGGTCAAAATGGATACAAAATGGCAAATCGCAAAAATTTGAGAATAATTTGAGAGTCTCAAGTATGTAATCAAAATTTCAAAACTATGTGTTCAAATGATTATTGCATGTCAAGAAATATTAGAATTTTACAGCAGTTGACTGATTGAAATCATAATTTCTAGATTTATAGAACAGCGCTCCCCCCCCCCGTGAGGATCCTCACGTTTACATCCATATTGAAAATAAATACTATAGACAAATACTTGTATGCGCCGGCATCAACCCCCTGTAGAGCCCGGCGCATAACCAGCGCCCGCAGGCAACTGGGTTCAGAAATTTTCCCCAGAAGTCAAAAATTATAACTCGAACTGTAACTTTCCTAATTTTGGCATTCACTTCTTTCAGTTAATTTGGCCACAAATTGGTATGTGGTTGCATGAAAACATGCCTCTAGGTAGTCGTATTAATTGTGCGTACTGTACAGCATCTCAGCACTCCGCGATTGGAATCTTGACCGTATTTCGCTATTTTTTTTTTAAATATATTTTTTTAGGCTTGCTTGCTTCTTTTGATTTTCACCGCGTCGTATGCCGAATATTTTTGTTCAAGTCTAATACCATACGAAACGTTTACAGTCATTCTTTTTGACATGTCGTGTCTTCGAATACTAATATTGGCGCGAGCTCGGGAATAAATCGGAGGTAAAAATCCACTATTATACGTATCAATCATTCGCACCCTTGGGATATTTTAATTTCTGCGTAAACTCGAATGAGACTGTTTCGACGAATTTTTCGCTACATTTCGATATGACAAATGATAGAATCGATGAAAAATAAATCTTCTACCGTCGTTGAGGATGGTAATTAAATTTCCCATTTAAAAAAACCATGCGACAAACGACCGAATACAAATTACAACGAATTTAGAATTCTTGTCTGTAATTATATCTGAATTGCATAACGCGATTGATGTGAACGAATATCGAAGTAAACGAATAGTGGAGCCGGCGCCGGTTGAATTATCGTGGTCATTTTTCGTCGTAACCCTAACCAGGTAATTTCGGACACAGTCGTTGTTATTGTTATTGTTAATTCACTACGATGTTGTATTTAGGATTCGACTGCTAAAAACAATACAGTTGGCGCTACGTGTATTTTTTCATGTTAGAAATATCGGCAAGGTTGAGCGAAAAATGTATTAAACTTCGAAATTATGCAGATTGGTTGATTTTTAGATTGCGATGCAGTGACATACACGCATATATTACCCACCTACCATGGGAACGTGTCTCTTCAGATAAGTTTTTTTTCGCCATTATAGTCGAATATTCGCAAGCAAATTTATTCTGTCGCCGAATTTTACGATCTTCAAATTTTCATGTGTCGTTATCTGACCAAATTATTGAATTGGTAACCGAAGCATGGCCAATAAGGTAATAACGGTAACTTTTATGAGCAATTTTTAATTACCTTTCGTATGTGTAGTATGGTGCAGCCTAAAAAAATACATTTTAATTTAAATCTCGTTAAGTGTTGAATTTACGTGTAAACACGTCGTAATGATGGCACGTTAATCGGCGAAAATTAATATTGCGAATATGTTTCGCAAGCTATTAAATTCGTATTTGTTGGTAACGGATATTTTTTATGGTGAAAATTAGTCTGAAAAAAAATTAATTAATCGATGTATTGGGTATAACGAAGTATTCAGAATATGCTTGAAGCTCGTGCATATTAACGATCTGCGCACCGTTAAAAAATAATTTGCCATTTGTATAAATATTAGGTTTCGTCCTCGACGCATGTCTCATAAATCACGTGACTTGGGGCGCGTATCATCGACAGCTTGTTTGGACGTGTCGACAAGTGCGAATACGATAAGTCGTAAAAAAGGCGTTTATGAATTAACAAGGGACATTAAATGATTAAACAACTCGACAAGGATGACGGTGCGGGCGTAATTATACAGAAATCGAAATTGTACAAACTGATGCAAATTATTAAGGTAATTTAAAAACGATAAATCGGCACCATAAATCATGCATCGTCGGCACCTCGTTTGGCTCGAATATTAAAAAGCTATGAAGCGTCGGTAGCGCGAATATACAAATTATTTCGTGATTTTTTTTTTGTGAAGAATAAAAAATTTATGTTACGAATGCGATCGAGGAAACGTTCAGGATAGAAATCTAGATTCTTGGACCTCCATGTGGACAACTGCCATACATTGTTGAACTCGGTGACTTCAACGCATGAACCGATTCGAATTTACTTTTGAAGGTCGTCAGGTGGCTAGTGGTGGCGGAAACTATGTTGTGCTAACACGAGCCACCACTGGTTTGATGGCATTAACGAACCCGTCAATGGCCGATCGCCGGCTAAGCGAAATTTTGGTTGGCTGACGAGTCTTTAAATTGTATTTTAATGGAAATTCGATGGTATATTCTAATATGCGTGGTAATCCAATCTAAAAATTTAATATACATATCGATTGACTGTGTGAGTTATTTTTTTGTTTATTTTTTTCCAGTCGGTTTGTATTTTATTTTTGGACGAGTGGTTGCGCACGTGCGTAATGTTGGTCCGGTGTGATTTTAATGAAGTTTGGAATTTCGTACGAAAATCTTCCATTTATAAAGTCACGAGAGAGTGAAATTTGCGTAAATTATTCTCAGGATGGCATTTTAATAGAGATTTGAATGAATTGAAATTATGATGCGATATTTATACTTCGCAAGAAGAGAAATATTCGATCTCACTGTCATGAGATAAAGTACAACCTGTAATTGCCATCAGCTTCGCCAACTCAGGCGTCGTTGAGTTCATTGAGAGTTCGGTATATTAATATTTTTACTATTACTTTTTGTTTAGTCAATGTAATATAATCGTGACGAGACGTTTTTCCTCTTATTTTAATTTTTTTACGAATTTAAAAAAATAATTTTCAAGAACCAATAATTATGCCGAATTCTCTCACCTGTCTTTTTATGACTACTCTAATACTATGCGACCGACTGAATCCCATACAAATATGGAGTAAATAAAATATAACAACAGTGTCATTTGATTTTCAAAAATATAAATAAAAAATGATTCAGCAAAACATTTTCAAAAATTGAACAGTGATGTGAAATAATTGATCATTAAAAAATATTTTCATTTTTTAATTTGCTCGATTATGAATAAAATTAATGATTGAAATTTATTTATCATTACAAATATAACAAAATGAAGAAATGAAAATTTTAAATCTGATTCCTATTGCTTATGAAAATTTATTTTTTTAAATAGGGAATTTGGCGCTTTGCTTATTTAGGGTTCTATTAGACGCACTGTATATACAAGTATATGCAAATGATATACATAGTACAACATGTTTATATGATGAACAGTGGCGTAGGTAAGGGGTGTATGGGGGAGCTTCCCACTCTGGTGTTTTGAAAAGTTGGGGAATTTATAATTGTTGAACGCGAAAATTGGGAACTTGAATTTTTTGTTAAAGTCAATATTTCATATTCTTTGGGGAAAATAAAAACTCGAATAAATTCGAATTGATGCCAACTTATATCATGTATAGCGCACAACAGACTGTTCGCGATAACCGAAAAAATTTCCAACTTCACGAATCATGACGAACGGTTGCAGCGCAGTTGTATGTATTAAATCATGCTTAGGTTCCATTCTCCAAGTGCATGGATAGACACTAGACAGACAGACTGACAGATAACAACATGTAAATTAATAGTGTTGGGAATAATCGATTATTTGAGTAATCGATTAATCGAATTTCGATTATTTTAATATTCGAATAATGGGATCTAGATTATTGAAATAATCGATTTTTTTATATTGTCTACACTCTGTAGTTACAACGTTTACGTAACACGAGTGAATAAAGGAAAAAATAAAAATTTACACAAATTCAAATTTTTTCTATCGATTTTTTCAATCTCTTGAAATTTTTCTCCGAAATTTTTTGCAAACCAAAAATGTTGTATACATATTTTGAATTTCTTTATCGATTTTTCAGCATTAGAAATTTTTTGCACCCAAAATTTCTTCAGATGCTTTTTCAATTTTATATTTCATCTAATTTTTTTCAATTTAGAAATTTTTTCTTCAATTTTGCCAACTTTGAAATTTTTTTCAATAAAATTGTGGTGTTAAAAATATTTCCAAAATTCAAATGAATATTGACTTTTTGAAATAAAAAATAAATATAATTGAAAATAATTTTGAAAAAAACGTTCAAAATAAATTTTGAGAAAATCAGAAAAAAGATTTGAGTTGAAAAAAATCTTGGAGATTTTAAAAAATTTGTAGAAAATTTGAAGTTGGAAAAAATATTCAGAATTTGAAAAATCCCAAATTTCATTTTTTTATGCTGTGTTCGATTATAATAAAAAAATAAAAAATAAAATATTAATTTGAATTAATTACAAAAATAAAATAATTTATTCAAATTAATTACAAAAACAAAATCATTTATTCCAAAATGACAGTATTTATACCGAGTCGCAATTCTCATTTAAAAAACAAGCATATTTAAAGTATGTGATGAGAGACGATTTCATGGTATTACAGAAATGTCTTCGCAAAATTATTATTTTTTAATAGAGTATTTAGAATGACTGGTCTATGTTCTAATTGGTCATATGTTACGCGCGTAATGACCAATCATAACGCTAGAATTTGATAAAATGTAGGTAGTTTCATTTCTACCTTCCTAAATAATATCGTTCAGTTTTCAGTGAACGACTAAAATTCGTTTGTGATTTGAATCATCATCTGATTTGTGTTTTTATTTTACGAGTTAGTCGAGGTAAATTTACCACATTCCAACTTGCTGATTGGTTGTTACAGGCGTGACGTATGACCAATTAGAACATAGACCAGTCATTATAAATACTCTATATAAAGTTTTTTTTTGGAAATATCGAAGCATTATTGAAAAAAAAAACATAAAAACTGAAAATTGGCCGATTAATCGATTATTAATAGCCCAACACTATAAATTAAAATTAAGCCGCTGCCACTGCTCACTAAGCCAATAATCCACCGATTTTTTTCTGTGCATTGTATACCTGCTATATGTCTGTACGTTTTATTAACTTAAGTTGAATTTTAAAAAATGAATAAAGGAGGGAAAGGAAAAAGATACAAAGTGCAGTGTTGTTTGTATGATAAAATTTTCAACAACGACTACAAAAAGAACATGAAAAAACTGCGCATGACCGCGCTCATTTGTATCTAATTATTTTTTTATTTACACCATTTCTTAAATTTAAAAAAAGAAGAGTCGTAAATTTTGTCAAAAAAGTTGGAAATTTTATTACAAAAAGTTGGGATTTTTCAAAAATCTCCCCCCCCTCCCCAGAAAAATGACTTAGTTACGCTCCTGATGATGAAGTTTAATTCCTGAAATCGTGGATTCATCAGGTTTTGAAAACCTTTAATTTCAAAGATAATAAAATGTTAAACTACATGAATAAATGAAGTTGATAATAGCATGGGTGATTTTCGTATCCATTTCTCCGCCTCCTAATCAATTGGATTTCTTATTTGACATTTTTAATCAGAATTTTGTTTAGAACTTGAAAACATCAACATTAACCAACTCAAACAACACTGAACGCGTGAAGGTAAAAAATAAATTCAAACTTATAAATTTTTTTCAAAATCTTGTAAAAAATAATAAAATCCAAGGAGTGATGTAGTTTTCTATCCTCGAGATGTCACATTACTCATATTTTCAACTACATATGAATTGTGCGCGAAAATTGTTCAAAATTAAAAAAAGAAAAAAATTCGCGGTATTTTCATGGGTAATTACGGAGAATAACGAGTTGAAAATAATGTAGGTATTGAAAAAGTAGGTTTCGAACCTCAACTCAGTATAAAGCAAACAATAATCCATGCTCCGATTTATGAAAAGTAAAAAATTCGATACGACATCATTCGATTTTTGAACCTGAAAATCGATACAATGATATTTCGAATATCGCCATGCCTTTACTCTGTTGAAACTTTAAAGGTGTCGAGGTATAGAGCTGGACTCGGTAGACCTACGTGATAAAATAGGATGAGGTTTTATAGCGTGTAACAATTTATTTTTGGTACCCGTATCTTGAATAAATCTGCTGGAATGCCCAGTCGTGCCTACTTTTAGCGCGCAGATATATGTATATGTGACATTGAGAATGAAAGGCGATACCTCATAAGGAATTATTTGAGTGTTTATGCATAATTTTATGAATTTTAAATCGAAATTTTTTGTTTCAAAAACCGGTACATATGACCAGCTTTATATCAACGAACACCGCACAAGGATACCGAAATCGTGAAAAAGTGGGTAAATATGTCTATAGAGTCGAAAAGAAGGGGAGAAAATCTCTATATCATATGTGCGCAATTACTCAGTCGTAAAGGAGGTGAAAAACACCGAAAAGCGAAACTATTCAACTGAAAGGCGTACCGATTCGATAACATCTCACGAGTCTTAATTCTGACACGAATATTCGTTTCGATAATTTGTCGTTTAAACGACTGGTTTTCGCTACCTTCTTCAAAAGCGCGCTGATAATTTAAATTCATTGTCGAAATAAATTGCTGGAAAACAAGAACGACGTCTTTGTTGTTATTTTTCTGTGGTAAGAGTTGCGTATATGTTTTATTGGACGCATCTCTTTCTATCCTGTTACTTTGGTGTACCGCAGAAGTGTACAATGCGTAGCAGCACAACATCGACAGAATTTATGCGACGATCCGAGCCACTCCTTTCTGTATCATAAGCACTCCTCATCGTCGTTAGGTGTACGCCGCAACAAAGTAAAAGAAGCGTGAAAATAGCAACCAGATCAATTTCGCCTACTCGAGCAGCGGCTTACTGTTTTTGCCGCTCGTGCCTGTACGTGAAAATAAGTTGTAAATTAATTTTATTGGTTTATAACTTAGCGAACGGATTTACACTCAAGGTCAGATTACCGGCTGGGTTTTAAATGGTAAGTGTTCGCGCGCCTCTCGATGGCTAATATCCGTTCTATGACCATCGCGATTGAATATTTTTGATGACAGTAGTATACACGTGGACTGGTAAATCGTATTTAGCTTATATTCACCTAAGAATTATAATTGCAAGAACTAAGAAGAATATGTGTAAATGTATTTATACTATATTGACTGTTTATTTTAGTGTGCAGTTGGATACATTTTGCGCATATGGTGAAATTACATGCGTAGTTGGCCAAAAAAGTGAAATTTGAATACTATAATAAATTAATTTTTATAAATCACAATTTATGCAGTAGTATAATCAAAGTTGCGCAAAACTGCTCCTTTTCCATAACAAATTAGGGACATTTTTTCCCACGGAAATGTAGTTGAAAGGAATGCCTATGAAGAAATGGCCCTGAAAAGTAATCCTGAAGAGACATTATGAGCAGTTGCAATCGCCCAAAGAGCAATATTGGTGCGATCATTGGTGCGTACATAATGAGCACAGGCTGTACCTTTCGACTATATATGCGAGCAAGATACTACTGACGTGTGCAAATGTGGTAGCAATTATTGCATGCTTTAAAGGAGTTGAAAGAATAACCAGACTAAGAAGGTGGTTGATCTTCTGCCTTAAGAACTGGTCTGCAACTTTCAAATATGACATCATCTAGTTGTAAATCAAAAACACTATATGAAAAAGAGAGGCGAAGTACTCTACATCACGCTACTGGTCCTCCTCATTAGTTAGAAAGTAAACGTATGAGTTGAGGATGCTAGGTTAATGAAATACTTGCAGCGGTAAAGGTACAAAGCTGTAAGCTAAATGTGCTTGCCCTTCACTATTAGGTTGAAACTATTCTGGATGATTGAGGAAATGCTTAGCATCAGGATGGAGTACGTGAGTAGCTAAAGTGAGACAAACAAAAATTTCAAAATGCATAAAAAAAGCTTAAAATGGTTTTAGACGTTGTTATAAGTCATTGTAAGCTAAAAGCACATCTCTTATTCTTTTCTCCAGTCTGAGAAACACAATACATTACATTATCATTCAGAGAAAAATCTTCAATTTTGGCATTAACACAACACACACATTGAATGACAGCCAAGTGTACCTCAACGTAAGGAGTATTATCAACTCTACTATTCCTATGCAAATAAATGAATGAAAATACGCATATCAATAAGTAACCAAATTTGAATTCATGACCCATACTTCTTCAAAACCTGTAATTTAATTTTCAGTTTACACATTCTCAAAAATTTGGAAAATTTGTTATTTATTTCATGTTAATTCACTCTATAAGTTGGAATTGCAACTTAACAAACTATTTAATATAGGTGAGCATTTCAAGTATAATGATTCTCCATTCTTCGGAACATCATAAAATTACATACATTTTCATATCAAGAAAAGCGTTCAAGTTGATTATAAATTTTACATGCATCTATAAATGAATTCTTACTTGTTTGAATGATAATTACAATGCTATATACAATTCTATCGGATACAAAATTTGGCATTTTATAATGCGACAAACTCAGCAACTTTGGATTCGATCAGAAATAGAAACACAATCATGAAAACAAAAGTACACAATAAAATGAAGATGAATATTTTAGTTATATACGTGCATTCACAGTTGATTATGTCTAAACCATCTTTCTTGAACTGAGAAAATGAATCTTTTATTTGTATGAAGATTGGTGGTGGCTTTTCTTTGACCAGTTCTTCCATGTTCAAGACATCAAATGTGTTTGGATGCTGGTAATCTGTTGCAGATTTCACGTCTGTTGCTAGTCTTTCTCTTGATTCCTTTCCTTACCATTGTGCAGCCTTGACCATCTTTGTTATTTTTGGAATCCAGAATTTCTTTTAATTGGGCCATCATTGCATCCTTATATTTCTTTGCTATTTCGTCTAAACTTTTTTCATTTTGCTTAATAAATAATCTCGAGGAGCGTTCAGTATAATGTATGTTGATAGTTAGCGTTTCTAAGCAAACTCATGTTGAAATACTATATATTTTTAAGTTCTTTCCTTATGAAACCCCTGGCTTCCCTTATTTGTCCAAAAAACCTGCTATGAGTTGGGAATATCGAAACAAGGTAACAGTAGTAAGACAAAGATTTACTTCAACTACATTTTATGGTGTTCAATGTTCATATCTCTTCTTCGAGAAAATTCACGAGAACATTTTTTTGGAGAATTTTCTGTTGTACAGTTATTGCTAAGTCAGATTTCTTATAAATATGAGAATAAGAGAAATATCCTTAGAAAACCACGTGAGGGAAAAGAAAAAAAATCTCGCAATTTGTTCACATAATCACACTGCGTTACTTAAACTGTAGCATTGGTAAATAGTCCAAGAGCAATGATAAGTGATTATTTCCTTCAACGTACTGATGGTTAACATGAGGCGTAATATATCACATTTTCATGCTAGGAGAAAATAAAATTGGTCTGGCAGGTTGAAAATGTGCTTTTGAAAGCTATAGATGGTGCTTGATACTCACAGGTTTCGTAAAAATTGAGGAAATATCTAAATTATTTCTGAAGACACAAAATGAACTGATTCAACAAGTGTTTTAATCTGAGTTCGAGTACTTGGTTCTTCAAGTGTTGTAAGTTCTTCGTTTACTTGAGTGTTCCTACAAATTGAAAATGTCCTTTAAAAGAACTGCATTTTGTTTGAAAGTCTTGCATTTTTCATTCAAAAATCCAGAGCTAAAAATCATTATTTGAGAAATGTTCTTAAAGTAAGCCCTACTTGGATCAGTTATCATAACTGCTATCCACAGTGATCGCAATTCTTAAACAACAAGTAGTATATGGATCCACCAAGTCTTGCTTCATTGGTGTAGTCCGAGTGCACGTTAAAAATACCACCAAAGCTTGGTATTTTTTATTTTTAACGAAGTTAGCTTTATTTAAAGGGTGGAAATTAATTTTTGGACTGGCGAACGTCTCTCGACATTGATTAAAGAGATGAAATGGCACTCGCAGGCGAAAATATGGTTATGTTTGGCTTCGTTCATAGATGGCCATCGTTTATAACGCGGTATTTTTACCTTTGGAATGAGCACAAAAGAGAGGCAATAGAGAGAGAGAACGAATGAGAAGGCGAGAAAGAAAAGAAAACCATTATTTTTAACTTTCTTTTCGCTGGCTTTTCCGTGAAATTTCCTTCATTATAATCGAGCAACATAATTAAAAATCATCCCGCTTTCCTTTCAAAAACTAAAACGAAGAACTAAGAAGGAAAAAAGTTGGCTTTGTAAGAAGCTTTAACTAACTTTGAAGTATTCGCGCAGCTTGAGCGCTTTAAGCCGGACTTTCTCTTTGCGCGTTCGTCGAGAGATGCGAAGAAAAGAAGGAACGAAGGAGTGCAAAAAATGAAAGAAGCGAAAAACCTGTAAAAACGAGAACTCTTTTAAAAGATTAACAAGCAACGCTGAGGTAAGAGACTCGGACTGAAACGCACCTAGAGGAGCGCGGCTCGGGTTGGCTGGGCGAAAAGTAAAAATATAATTTTTGATGTTCGCCGTTGGTATAACTCATTAAGGGGTAAATGGGGCGGCAATCAAGTTCAGGTGTTTTGGAAAGGAAGTTTCTGACGGGTACGTAAAGTCTCGACGAATATAACCTTCGCGTCGGCCTGGCGCCGGTAAATCTGTTGATGTCAGCTACAACTTTAGCGGCGTGCAAAAACTGCTCAAGTTTTAACTTTTAACACGTGTTAGCTCGTTATTGCTGATAATAACGGATCTTCGGTTTGACGAGTACGCTGCGTCGCCGAAGCTCGAATGGTATGTGCACTCGGGTACCAATTATATTTATATACTTTTCTAACAACCGAACCGAACGTTCTCCTGCAGCCTGAAATGTGTGTGGAAAAACTTGACGATGGTGTTCGTCGCATTGACGTTGTTAGACAGAAGCATCACGAAGCTTTAAACTTTTCTCCTGCATTCGCACTTTTCATCTAACATTATCGGTGGAACGAACTGAAAAGAGGTGTATATATAGGTGCACACTTCTGCAGCAATTCATTTTGAATGTCCATTGTGTCTCCAGTTAATCTTATTTTTTTCTATCAGCACGAAGTTTCTTTTGGAAAAAATTTCATTTTTTGATGTCTAGTTTTCGTTCACTCCCTCGATGAAATGTCGTAGATTGGGCCTTCCGCTGTCGGTATCCATAAAGCTTTGAAAATTTTAAAAGAAATTTTTTTCCGCAACGAAGTCTATAACCAGTCGCCGTTTCAATAACTTTATAAACGAGTAGAACGAAGAGACGTAAAAGTTCCACAACCTGTGCTTTAGAAGTTGGAACATCGAACAAGGGGTTTCGTACAGTGTAAGAAAAAAACGAAACTCAACAGCCAATTACCTTTTGACAGCTAATGATTTTTTCAACTTGTAAAAACTTGGACGAGCGACACGTGCTCGGAAATTCAATTAATACGTTATATTTTTTCGCCTTTCTCGAGGGGCGTTGGAAATTTCTCTCGGCAACATTTTATAGTACTTGTTCGTCGAAGGTAAAATTACGTTATAAATATAAAACGTGTTGACGATAAACACTGGCATGCCCCACCTTTCCGTTATTTCGATGGTAGCTGTTCGAATATGTAGTGTGAGAATTGGTTCGAGCAATATCGAACAAATGATTATATTGGAAACATGATTAAAGGTAAATATAATTTTCATCAAGATTATCTAATTTTGAAGTTTGCTATCTCAACACTTTCCATGATTAGATAATATGTATGAAAATTAGGTATGTAGTACGTTAACAAATTATTTTCGAAATAAGAGTAGTAGCGTAAGTGCGTAGATGTAAAAACCAATTTTATTATTTATTTTTTGTGAGATCTCGGATGGCTAACG
>VFXL01000070.1:0-60000 GCA_009761765.1 Phenacoccus solenopsis | reverse complement strand
GAAATGTGCTTATGAAGTAGCCTAGCAACAGACCACTAACCAGTGGAATCTTAAGAACACGTGATTTTCATTTTGTAACGTAAAAACATAAAAGATAAAAGCTTAATTTATAGTGTGTACTTTGTATACAAAATTATGTAATCTTTTCATATCTATCCCCTTCAAATAGCAGCATAATGATATTATCACTTGTTTTTCTGACAGGGATTTAGATTGAACTTATATTTGTGTGTTAAGTCGAATCTGCGTTATTGCCTATTTCGTGTAATATGTAAAAAAAATTGTCTATTTCATATGTATGAATTTTACCGAATTCATACATTTAACAGACTTTTAATAGATTCTAAATAATTTATAGATTTTATCTTTTCAACCATTTAGCGATAATTCTCTTCCTTGTAATGGAACAACGATGTTGCCTAGAAAAAGCGTTTCTTTAAATTATGAAGATTAGGAAAACAATTGATACTATCAATAGTTGGTAAAATTGCGATATAAGTTGGGTATGTTCTGATTTCACTCTCAATCCCCAAGTGTCTTTGTTATTTCCTGATAATGATGATTGTAAATACTCGAAGATTGTCTGTTGGCCTCACATCTGACGCCTGATAGGGCCGTTCGTAAACGATTCGGTTCTTAACTTATGCTAAGTTCTTATCAAAATATCATGAATTGATTTACTTCACATTTATTAAGTCTCGTGATTTTTGAAGAAATTGAGTCATAGTTACTGAAAAAAATATTTAACATGAAGTTGAGATAGGTACCGTCAATTATGTATTTGAAGAAAATATTTAGCAATTTTCTTCCATATTTTCTGAAAATGATGTTGCTTCCAAACAAAGATCATATTTTATTAAAAAAATAAAAGAGCAAAGTAAAGATCTTCACAATGAAGTTTCTGTGCTTCCATCATCCTATAATGACGTATTATTGCAACTTCAAGTTACTCTACGCTTAGAACCTGTATTAAGATAAATAGTAAATCATTCTGACGATTCCCTAATTTCATTGAAGTGACTATCATTATTTTAAAATAGAATAAAAAAATATAAGTTCAAAGCTCGTTGTGTGAATCAGGGAGTTATAAGAACCGAATCGTTCATGAACTGATCGTCAGATGTGGGCCAATAAATACTCGTTATTGCATAAAATTATCAATTCATTTTTGATCCTGAAATTGTCTCCTTTTAGAATTTTTAAACTATTTTCAGAAATATTTTCTACTTATGGAGTGTGTAGCGTTCAAAATCAACTTTTTTAGTTGAGTTTTTAGCTTAGGAACAATAGGTATTAAAGCATACCTGATGTGGGAAGGGAATCGGGGAAGCGTGGGACCTTCAAATCTTTGCGTTTCAGACCAATTGCAATCATCTGGCAAATGTCTAACTTTTTTGCATGTGTATTTTTCTCTTCACGCGTAGCGTCAATGGGTATTCATTAAATGAAGATACGAAAAAGGTATTTTTTTTCGGTTCACCTCAAAATGGTGGAACACTTAAATTTTAAGGGAGGCTGGAGAAGTTGCTTCTTGATCTCATTATGAAAAAACTGCATCGGTGATAGAAGCAGTACGTTTAGATGCGTGCAAGATTTGAATATCATCAATTGCACAATTGCCATTTGTTTTGATCTTATGGTGGACTAATAGAACACGTTTTATTTGATTTAAGATAGGAATTATGTTTTTGAGACGAATCTGGAATCCAATGAATCCAGTTTTGCGGCCACTTTTTACTATTTTCTGATCCTCAGTTCGTTTAAAACTTGGAACATTTATGTTCTGCAAATAATGATCGATGCGTTGTTGAATAGCCATTATATTTTCTTCATTCATTACGAATATCGTTGGGTTCTTTGGAAAGCGACTTCGAACATTCAGTAAATCAAATGTTCCATTGAAAATCGAACAAAATTGAGCTGTAGCGTTTGCTCCTTGAAATTGTTTTTCTTGGAGATCATGTTCGAACCATTGGAGAGCTTAATGATAGACTTGCTCAAAGTCTGCGCCATTAATGCTAGCATCACGTATTCTGTTGAATTTTCTATAAATTATTTAGCGTCATAGATGGTAAGCGAGTAATTGAACTACATATAATTGAGAGAAAATGTTTATTTGAAGAGTTCATTCCAGAAAATGTGAAACGAATGTATGTTGTAATAAATAATCACATTTAATCAACATGTAAATAATGAATTTATAAATAACGGCCTATATATTCTGGAGTTCATAAGTAGTAGGTGATGGGAGGTATAGGTACGGCAGCATGTCAAGAGTAGTTCAATTTTTTTTTTAATTAATCAACGTTTTTCATTGTAAATTAAATTGTTTAAGTTATGTAGTGTTTTAGCGCATGGGGAACTAAAATAAGGTAAGCGTTGGAACTAATTATAACTTCAAATCAATTGAACAGCAGCACATCTCAAATCCTAGGAATTATTTATTTATTTTTGGTTCATTGTTTTTTTTTGATATTTTTGGTACCCATCACTTTTCTTGGCTCTTTGCGCCTCGAATTCCTCCATGAATTCATATAAGACTGTAATAACATTTACAATACATTAATTTTACATACACTACGTAAGTCGAATTAAATATAAGTATATTAAATGAAAATTAGGAAAAGTCGGAATTATTATATTTACTGTGTTCCATTCAACATTTTTCTCTTGAGGTTGTTGCGTTTTGAGGTATTCCGCAGCTTCATCCAGAACATATTGTTTGTATTCTCTCGAAATTTCACGCATTGCTGTTCTGAACCCCTCTATAGCTGCACGATGTGCCGCTTTTCGTGGATCTTCTGTCTGCGAAATACACGTATATGAAATTAAATTTTAATAAATAGATTGATCATTATTTTGTAACAGATCAGAATGTCGCTTAATAGCGAATTCATCATGCTGTATTTTGAGTAGTTTTTGGGTATCGTGTCTCTGAGGAGGAACATTTCCTCCACGTATGGTGGATACTGTAAAGAAATTTGAAATTGTAATTTATACGATTTGATTTACGTAGTGAAGTAGGTAGTAAAAATTCTAGTTACCTGGATTCTATCTCTATTGTCACGCCGACGTTGATTGTAGGAATACATATTTAGCGAATTGGTATAAAGTAATAATTCTAACGGATACCACAGTGTAAACAGTATTCCAAATCGAAACGGATGTATGTTTTAATAAATAATCACATTTAATCAACATATAAATAATGAATTTATAAATAACGGCCTATATATTCTGGAATTCATAAGTAGTTGTTATAATTAGATATTTATTTATTAGCTTTTTTTTTATTTATAAGTGGTCAACTGATGATTTTCCGAAAACCTATAATAAATTTTTGATGTTATAAAAATTAATCAACTAACAAAATGTAGAAATTCTAAAATGTAAGTCTTCCAGGTTATAAAATAATAGATTATCGATCAGCGAAAAGAAAATACTGTACTATTTATAACGTTACTTCTAAATACAAATTTGGAATAGTTCCTTTTTTTAATCTGCTGATAGATGAGTTTGTTAATATATCTTCATGCCTATAGTCTAGTAAATATAGACATTAGTACTGCAAAATTCTCATGAAAGATTTTTTTGATGCATATGTAAGAAATGCATCCACAAACAACATACTAAAAGTCCCTATGGGTAGCGCGCGAGCTAAATCCACAGTGGGGCAAACCCAGAAAAAGATATGGAGGAAATGCTTGTAGTTCTAGAAAATATGGTTTCACATGCAAGCTTTTTAAAAGTAATAATCACAACTTTTTTGCCCAAACTTGTTGATTGTTATTGGGTGATGTTTCAGGCTTAAAATATTCAATTGTGTCCGGAACTTACCAAGGAATAACTTGTCTGAATTTGGCTAGTATAAGTTTAGAAGAGAGTGACGACGAAGAAGTAGTAGATGACCATCAGAAAAACTGCGATATGCCACAGGTTATTATGTAATTCATATTCATTAAATTCTCCATACTCATTTCACTCGAGAATTGATAAAATCCAGGAATTTCCAACAGATGGAGATGAGCAACCATCAACTTCGTGGGACCACCACAAAAAAAAGGAGATTGTCAAAAATTTCAAAACAAAATTTTTTTTAATTAAATTTTTTTTTTAAATTTGAAACAGGAAATTACGGAATATAATCTCCCCACCTTCACCTCACCTATGACACCTACACTGCCGCACATAGTTAGAACGTCCTATCTGAATTTTCACTTTTTTTTGAAGAATATTGTTCCTGTACATTTTCCCCAGTTAAAATATCCTATCTACAACAGAAACGTAGAAATACGCCTAATAATTTTGTCTTATCAACCTTCCCACCCGGTTTTACTAGTTTAAAACGCCCTATGTTGCATTCATCTCAAAACTTTCAAAATGTCAGATAGGACGTTCTAACTACATGCGGCAGAACAAAAAATGTACATATGACGACAAAGTTGTAGCAAATTTAGTCTACTGCATACAAATTACAAAATTTTACTCGACATTTTCCCAGCTAAACTGTTATTAGTAGAGATAATTTGGAAAGCTTTATGATGAGGGGGTTGAGAACAAGGGAGGGGCACAATTTGGAAAAAAGTTTTCATTTTGATTGAACACTTTTATGGACACTCGATGCAATTCATATTATCAACTTCCATCACCTATTAATAGCTATTATAATGTCTCCCCTAAAACCCCTCCTCTTTAGGATTCTCCCCAGCTGTACCTGTGGCACCTACAGAAAATTGTATGGGAACAAAGTTGTAGAAGATCGAGTCTGCTATAAAATTGTACTGAACTATTTCCCCCCTAAATTTGATATTTGGGAAGATGATTTGAAAAAAACATTTTTTGAGGGGGGTTTGCCCCACTGTGGATTTGGCTCGCGCGCTACCCACGGGGACTTTTAGTATGTTGTTTGTGGACGCATTCCTCACATTATGCAGCAAAAAATCTTTAATGGGAATTTTTGCGGTACTTCGATCATTTTCTCTCTAGATTTACTGGACTACTAAAATGACGGATACACTACTTTGTAGCTTGCGTGATATTTTCTGTTTTCAATTTAGAGAACTGTGGCCATTGGGCTCTTATACTTTGGTCTTGAGGAAACCTTCGGAAAAATAAAAGAATTATTATTTCAAATTTGATAAACAATACAACAAAATATGAATGTTAATGGCGTCTTCCCACAAATATAGCATATTTTTCCCGTACCCAACTTAGTAATTTATATTATTAAAAAATTCTTCAATATTTTTCTCAAGTTGTCAAGTAATAATTCCTTTTTCCTTAAATCTAAGAGCGTTTCTATTGGCGTGAAATAAATTCGCGCATGCGTACAACAAATTTAGTCATGAGTGTTCAGAGAAAATACGTGTAATGTTTCACCGCTGTTGGGTTGGGATTTCCTTGTTGCTAGATAAGTCCATCTAGTATAATAGTTAAAGAAGCATTCTATATCACAAATTCTCCTTCACAGATGATATGAGTGGATCAACCTCAAAATGTGGTGGGGGTACGTGAAACGTCGGGAATTTTTTATTATAATGTCATATGATGTAGTGAGCCCAAGTGACTAACTTATTCTGATTTTAGCTTCCCAAATGAATTTAAAGGGGAGTTAGAGCAAGAGACTGCGTTTGAAATCGAAATTGCTGTAAGAAATTTCATGAATCTTCCATATCTCCTTACCAAATCGATGTAGAAAGGTCAAATTTTGTTGTGTTTTCTTTTTTGAAAAATGATATTGTCGAAAAAATTAAGAGTTACTCGTTATTTTCTGTAATTCTATTTATGTGCGAGTATGTTGAAAATTTCTGGCCTAGTTACTAAAAAATTATTTTTCTTTCTTCTCTTTCCCCTCCTCTCATAATCAATTCTAGAACTAGAACTCATTTCAAACTGGGTTTTCGCGCATGAAATAATAATAAAGCTTTCAGCTTTGGATCTGTATCTTTCCACTAACCGTGATTCCTACCTCACTCTCTAATAATATGTTATCACTAATGACTACGTGTCCATCAAAATTTGCAGATAATGTGGAAATTCTGCTGAATTGCTTATGTCGCCAGTAGCACGAATAAACCTTGAACCCTCATTTGGCGAAGTAAATCTGGCGAAAAAATTCCCGATGTCAGGGTCTATTTGGCAAAGACTCGTAAAAAAATCATATCATGGGCTGCGTACACGGGTCGTAAAAAAGGCTTGGAAAAGTACATATACCTTTTGCCAGGTTATGGTAGCCAACTAAATTAAAAAATTAAAATGTCGGGAAAAAAATACGCCGCATACAGAAACGAGGGCCTGGTGATTATTTAAAGGAGGATTTATATAATAAAAAAGAAAACCTTTTATGTTGGTAACTAGAGATTGTAGCTGTATATATCCATTAGCTAACCTCCGGTACTACGATTATTCTGGAAAATAACGCGAATGTTATCTTTAAAATCCGAAAAAAATTATTCTTTTTATACTTGCGGGGTAATACATTATCATTATAGTATTACGTTAAATACCACCTGTTAATAATCCGACGAGACTGTATTTTTTACTTTCTTAAAATGTAAATGCGATATAGGATTGACATAGTATTGGTGGATCGTTTGTCCCTAATTACCATTTCGGTGCTTTTTAGTTTGATTAAGAAGTCATTTTTTTTTTCGCTAGTCGTATGACCGGGTGTACGATTTAAATTGAATTTTTCGTGCCGTTTTCTTTAATTATACACGAAATCTAATATGTTAAACATAATTAATTGGTTTGTAGCCGATACGCGTGTTATTAATATTCATCGCTAGGAGCGGCTATGACACAGTTAAGCGACAGATAGGAATCACCGCATACGGAAATTATCGGTTAATTCGATTCGCTGATACGGAATATTTGATTGCTTTTTGATACAGTTTTTAGTATCGAGTATTATCGAGTATGAGTGTTATCATTTTTTCGGTGAATCGATTGTCGATAAATTAATAATTACGTCACCGATGAACGAATTAAAGGGTAAAATGTAATAGATGGTCAGCAAATAGTATGGAAGGTTTCCTTATTGTTTACTTAGCGTTAGGCGTTCGAGTTATTTATTGAAGCGAAGGAAAAAATTTGATTAGGTTTGCGAGACAGCGGGTTGGAAATTTCGGGGTATCTGAATTGGAGGTTTGTCGATGTAATTGGAAAATGGTTGATTTCATCGTTTTGGCATTTATTTTATCAGAAAGTAATCGAGATAATTTTCAGCCATGTACGGGTTAAACGAATTTTGCTATTAGAATGGAGGTAATGTTGATGTCTCTTATTTCTGAAAGATTTTACTTAGATGGGTCAAGCAAGGAGAGACAAAAAAATATTTTCAGTTTGCGAACATATCTTTTATGTATCACAAAATGAATTCTTTGTGTCTACTGGATACGAAAAATGCGAAAAAGGTGCGAATTTCCTTTTGAAGAACATAAGTACTAAACATGTGCGAAAATTTTTCCCAAAGTTGTAATTTCACTAAAATGTCAATTTTATTAGAATCAATGAAAGCTTAAATAAATAGTTTTCTAAAGGAGTTAAAATTACAAAAAAAAAAAAGAAAGAAAGAAAAAAAAAAAGAAAAAGCCATAGAAAAGTACGAACTTTTTATTTCCAGATTTAATTCATAAATGTCAAAATAATTAGTATGATTTTTGTGTCCCACAAAAAATTCTTTCACAGCATACAAATGAAGAAATTCCATTCATTCCTTTCTCTTCAAGGAACGTGAATTTCTTTACTTTTAATGTGTACCTTGTACGATGTGCATATAAACTGTGCGTTCGAAAGAACCCCATACAGGTAAAGCGTCAAATTCCCTTTCAATCAACAACCAATTAGATGTAACATGTTGGTAACACTGATTTCTATCTTCACAACCAATCGTAGTGTATTTATAGCCCGTGATATAATATGAAATTGTTTTGAAGCATCATTAAAGGGAATTTGGGGTTTTACCTGTATGGGGTTCGTTGCGACCCTCGGTATACGATTTCATATGTGTTTGACCCACCCTTAATTACGCCCTTGGAGAAGGTCAATCGATTAGTTCGGTATCTTTGTAATACTGTGATACAGACTCGACATTGTTTATCAATATCAATTTGAAGACATCTAAGGCAATTCCGTTTGTAATAAAAATTTTAGAAATTTGTCGATACGAATAACCATACGAGTGAATTTTTCGCCCGTGGCGAACACGAGCTTGTGAAAAAACTAATCTTTGAACTCGATTGCGGCCATAAACGCCTGTCGGGTGGGCTATAAAAGGTGTAATTTATAACTGCAAAACTCTCGGCTACCGGATAACGCTAACAATGTTGTACGCAAATAGAAGTATTCGTGGTGTCGATAAATTGGGCGCAGTCTAGCGACGAAATTAAGTTGTACCAGAGTTCGGCTCATGGTGTCGCCGATGTTTATTGACATACAGCGCGTAAACATTTCTTAGGTGGATTTTATGGACACCTGGTGCGTTCAATTTGAGCGTCTACGAGTAAATTTCCACATTGGTAAATTATAGGCATCTTGCGAGTCGCCCAATGGGTTACGCGAATTGGTATTACGAAATACGGAAAACGAGAGGGAGTACGTTGAGACGTATTGGAGACGTGGCAATTAAGAATAAAAATTACGTTCGAATATGAGAGTTACACGATGACGATTAAAACGGTCTAGCTGTATGTCTTATTAGACGATGCGGGTATCATTATTTATGTTCGAACACCCATTAAATGTCAAATGTGGTAATATTACGTCTGCTTAAACATATAGGTATAGGAGATATTTGATAGGTATATAGTTTCATTACGAGGATATTGCGCCTCCCCCACGCTGCGCCGTCGGTCCTTATGATAATCATCTTCTGCACTGAAGGCGCGCAAGGTAGTCAACTTTTTCACGAAAATTTGTATTTTTTCTTTGAACACGGTTTGATAAAAACCACCGCGAAATTACGTAGGTGGATAGCGTTACCTACTCGTATTTATATGTATACATATTTTGTTATTTCGCAACATTATTAAATTTTACATCATTTTATATGGGATACGTTAATGAAATCGAAGACCAATTTTGACCGTAATAAAAGTGGTGTTCGGTCGTAAATAGGTGATGTATCATGGTACATATGGAAATTTAGAATAAAGTTATGCGATTCTCTTGACTAATAATTAAACCTCGTTGGTTGGACACAAAGGAATCTGCTTGTGTGGGTGAATTAAAGATTTTGTACTTTTTTTGAAAAGTTTTTGAAATATCATAAAATTTTCAAATTGACTCAATATTGCAGGGTATAAATATGAACTTGAAAGCTTAAATTGTTCGGGCATACTTTTAAGTCATTTTGCAACTATCAAGCACTATATCAGATCGATTTCCAAAAAAAAAAACAAAATTAGTTCGAGTCTAGTAGTAAATTACGCGGTGAGAACATGCAACATTAGCGTAACGCAGTGAGGTATATCAGTGACGCGCTATGGTCCTGTGTGCAATGAAAGAGACGCGTTCCAAGGTCGTTTTTCGTGATTCTATGAATGTGGGCAAAAAATATGTAATTATATTTTTTGTTGGAAATCTATTCAGCTTCAGTTTTCAACCCAACTTTTTTCTGTATCTAGATGTGAACGCGTGTTATTGACGAAAAACTCGTTTTTGAGGGCAAAAATGTGAATTTTTGGGGAAAAGCAACGGGGCGTTTTTTTGCAAAAATTGAGGGAATGTTACGGACACTATTGGCTACAACTTTCTGCAGAAAAACTTTGGCCCCCAATTAGTCCTAGTTATTATCATAATTTGACTGGACTATAGTGCTCATGTGAAGTATGAAAAAATGAGATCACTTTTGAAACCAAGTGAGCCCAAGTTGGCTTCTGCGCATGCGCAAACAGTATAACTTTATGTAGACATGAGGTATTTGCGTATTCTGTTTAATGATGATAATTGGCATAGTGTTCAGGTTTATAGAGATCACTGCAGTTCACACATGCGCAGAAGTCAACTTTGACTGCACTAATTTAAAATTTATCTTCATCTTTGATAGGTCAAGTCAGGGGCCTAATTCACCTATTAAGTAATTATAGTTACTGATCCGCTTTCTGATTAGTTGACATCACGCCTGTAATAACAATCAATCAGCAAGTTGGAAAGTAGTAAATTACCTCAACTTACTCATGAAATAAAAATGTGAATCTACTAATGATGGAAATCACAAACGAATTTCAGTCGTTCACTGAAAACTGAAGGATATTATTTAGGAAGGTAGAAATGAAATTACTTAGATTTCATCACATTTTAGCCTTATGATTGGTCATTACACGCATGACGCATGACCAATCAGAAAGCCGATCGGTTACTACAATTACGATGTATTGACCAAAAAACACATGTTGGCGGCAGCGAGTCAGCTGATATCTTATGAAATCATATTTGTAATCCGGTATTGAAAAATAATATTGCTACAACCTCAGCCCCGAACTGTGTTTCAATCCAAAATAAATATAAACAAGTGCACCTGCGACTCCAAGTCTAACTGAAACAATGCTACCAATTGTTACTTTGCTTGGCTTGTAATAGGCGATGCTTCAATGATAAAATTAATTACAAAATTATCTCAAAAAATTTCCATAAATTGCAATGAACATCATTAGTACGAACAACACAGTTCTTACTCCTAGAACTTGGAAAACACATGAATAAGAGACCAATAAGAAAAACGAGGATTTGTTTAGAAAAAAAACGTAAGCAGCCATGCCGCATTACTGGAGCTGAGTTTTTAACTGGGGCTTCTTTTGATTTAGTAATAACCACGCTCAACTGTTCATCACTACAGGCCACACCCAATACCAAGTCTGAAAACCCCTACCCTATCCTTTCCAAAAACACTTAAGAAGTTCAATTTGACACAAATGTAGTATTTCTTGCCATGAAATAATCATGCGAACGCATATTTCTCAAATTATAACTATTTGAGGGTCCTCAAATTATCTTCAAATTTTGTAAATCCGCCATTTTGGATCCATTTTGACTCAAATTTAAGTGGTTATATTCTGGTCACAAACTAATCCTACACACAAAGTTTGACCATTCTAGGCCGATTTGGTGATGAGATATGGAAGATTCATGAAATTTCCTGCAGCAATTTCCCCTCTAAAAGCCGTTTTTTGCTCTAACTCCCCTCCAAAATCACTGAAGAAGCTAAAATCAAAATACGTTTGTCACTTGGGCTCATTTTATCATATGACACAACAATAAAAAATTTTCGACCCCTCCTGTACCCCCACCACTATTTTAGGTTGATAACCCCGCCTTCCCCCTCCAACATCATGTATGGAAGTGAATTCGGGATATAGTATACAACTTATCCCCAATAACCATATGAATTCATATTAATTACATTTTTACCAACTTGAGGCTCCTCAAGCTCTACTCAAAATTTTGATAATCCGCCATTTTGAATCCATTTTGATCCAAATTCAAGAGGTCATATTGTGGTCACCAACTAACCTCACACACAAAATTTGACCACTTTAACTTGATTTGGTGGGGAGATATGGAAGATTCAAGAAATTTTATGACTCAAAACTTCCTCAAAAAGCCGTTTTTTGATCTAACTCCTCTCAGTATGCACTCAAGAAGCTGAAATTTGGATATGTTAGTATCCGTGACTCACTCTTTCATATGAAATCAAAAACAAAAAATTTGAGCTATTTGCCTCTTCTCCAGCCCCCCTCAAAATTTGAGTGATCCGCCATTTTGAAATTTATCGAAAAAATAAAAAAACTATTTTTGCGTATTTGCAAGAAGAGTTCCTCACCGAATTTTGAGCGAATTTTATCCACACCAGCCTGCGCAAAGTGAGTGACACAAAAAACGCAATTTTCTCAAAAACCGGTTTTTGCTAACTCGCCTCAGAATGCACTTAGGAAGCTGAAATTTAAATATGTTGGTGTCCGTGACTCACTCTTTCATATGAGATCAAGAACGAAAAATTTGAGCTATTTCCTCTTCTCCAGCCCCCCTCAAAATTTGAGTGATCCGCCATTTTGAAAGTTTTCGAAAAAAAAAAAAAATACTTCTGCGCATTTTCAAGAAGAGTTCCTCACCAAATTTTGAGCGAATTTTATGAATACTCGCCGGCGCTACGCGTGGGGGAAAAAAATATACATATATATATATATATACCAAAAAGTTGGACATTTGCCAGATGATTACAAATGGTCTGAAACGCAAAGATTTGAAGACCCCACCCTCCCCCGACCTTCCCTTCCCAAATCAGGTAGGCTGTAATAGCTATCGTTTTGTTAA
This sequence comes from Phenacoccus solenopsis, assembly GCA_009761765.1. Taxonomy (NCBI): domain Eukaryota; kingdom Metazoa; phylum Arthropoda; class Insecta; order Hemiptera; family Pseudococcidae; genus Phenacoccus; species Phenacoccus solenopsis. The sequence goes on along the minus strand of VFXL01000070.1, from coordinate 47,688 downwards.
AAACTCAGCTAATGGTAAATTTTTTGTCTCAATTTTCGCTTCCAATTTTTGGTACTGAAATGAAAATTTATCTTCGCCTATAGGGAAGAGAAGGCGGAGGAAAAACTGAGAGTTAGTTTTCCCAATAAAAACTCTTTGCAGGAAAAAAAAATAAATAGAAAGAGTATAATTAAATTTGAATTTCCGTGTATAAATATTAACATTTCTGTGATATTATTAAACAGAAAATTTAGTTGTATATCTACTAGTTAATGCAATTTATATGGGTATCGGCATCGTTCAAAACGTTACTCGACGAATAACCTAGAATTTACTAGCTAACTCCGTATAGTCAACAGCTTTAAAGTTGATTCTACATGAAAAATAATTTCGAAATGTACTTATCATTAAACATTTTTTTGTGCTTAATTCGATCATTTGTTAAGGACGATAAGATCGATAAACATCGAGTAGTCGTTTATCGAGCTATCGATTAGAGCTTGATTACGAGCTAATAAACGATCAGCAAGCGACAGATGCGACGTAGACGATAAAAAAATAATTTTTTACGATCCCGTCAACCGCATTTTTCGAAGAAGAGCCTGTTCGGGATTATTAGATATTTCGCGTATACACCGTGAAATCGAAAGCCCGATGGACTGGTTATGGTGAGATTTTAGTTGAAATCTACTAAGTACGGTTATGGCGGAACATCGTGATTCGATGGTAGATTCGTATGTAGTAGAAGGTGAATTTCTAAGAATTTACTGTTTTTAATTTTCTTCATTTTACTTAGGTATTAAAATAAAACGCAGGGTGTTTTCAATCTGTCGAGAGAATATTTTTGTGGCGCGAGAAAAATAATCGCTTTAAATGATTGTGTCGCTTTTCCGGTCTATGTATACATAAAGGTACATATGGATGAGAGACGCCTACTACCGTGTACTCAATTCACTGAAATGTAGGTACGTGGTATTTTTTTTTCTGAAGAGAAAAACGTTTGAATAAGAAGTCGGTGTTTTTCGTATCTCGTATAATATTTATTTCTGACAATTTTATTCTTATTTTTTTCATTTCATTTCACGTCACCTCGGCGGCGATGGATTTTCGCGCAGTGTCGTTTCAGTGTTTGGACGACGGATGTACGTGCAAGAAATACAATTTTGTTATATAGCGCGATATGATCGTGAAGGGAAACGCGATGATGTATTAAAATGAAATTTATTTACACCTTTCTATTTTTAAAGCTATTTGCGACCAAAGTTATAAAAATGCTGGAGCTCTAGAGGTTTGTGATGTAGATGTTCGTGTGAGCGTAAATGATTCTAAAAATGACGACTGTTTGAGTGGCATCGTTGTAACGATTATTTTTCTAAAATATAACTTTGTATTGAGTTTATAAGTTACCGGTTTTTCCTTAGTTTTGTCGAAATAGTTGATTGGATTTTTACATGGTTACGAGCAAATACTATTTATTCATTTTGATGCAAGTGAACAAGTGAGCGTAATTTTTTTGCGGTGATACTTGAAGTATGATTCAGTTTGTTGGACATCAAATTAGGTAGATTCAGTGATAGTGTCGGTGTCTTAACCCCGAGCCTCACTAATGCAGGTGGTACCCAAAATCCTATTTAGGTTCACCTCCTTTTCTCAATTTCTCTCTCTGTATTTAAACTGTGTATGTAGTTGTGTACCTATTTGCTCATCACATGGAATATTAAAGTCATAATAGAACATAGCTAACTCGAAATTTTTACTTTTGTTCGAAGATATTCATCAAGATGAAAAACTCCCTCCTTTCAACTAACTTCAGCACTTCGCTCTCTAGTTTGAAAAATACTATCGGAATTTTCTCATATTTTTATTTCAAAATATTCCTAATTTATTCATCATTACACTGAATGCAAAAAGGAGAAATATATTAAAGAAGTGGAACTATCAACTAACGAATGCAAGAAGATATTCAGTGTTATATGTAAATTGCAGTTGACGCGGTATTTGTTTCGAAGGCGTCCATGTACAGTCGGTTATGCTAGGTTTTCTGCGATGGTATTTTCGATAAATCGAAATACCATTAAAGACACCCGCATCAAATCTCGTATCGAAAGTGAACCCCGCCCGATCGGCATAAACTGAAACAATCTCTTTACACATAAAAATAAAAATTCTCGATTAATATGTTTTTTTAGAAGAAAAAGTTTATCTCTATAAAATATTTACTTTTATATTGCGCTTAGGATGAAAGGAAAACGCTGTTGGAACGCGTGCATCTTTAAACGATGCAAAAAGGTCATTTGGTCAAGTAGGCGGAATTTTCTTGTTCTGATGGCAAAGCGACATTTTTTTGCGCTATTAACGAGTACTTACTTACGAGTTATGAGCCTGTGATGTTGGTATGCGAGAGATGATTTTACGCTAGTCATTTCTCTAAAGGTTGTTGCCACGAATAATGACAAGGAGAGCCACAGCGGGACGTTATGATGGTATTTTGAGTGTTGCTCAAAAAGATTCCCAATTTAAAGACACTTGAATATGGTACAAATTGATATGGAACGAAAATTAATTTTTCTGGCAAAATTTGGGTGCAAAATTTAACATTAGATTTTGTGAAGATGAATTTAAATTTATTATCATAATTTTTTTCATTTGAAGGTAAAACAAAAAAAAATGAGAAATTTCATTTTTTTAAATTTTCATCATTTGTCGCTTGAGTACTATTAGGTATGCAATGAATCACAAAAAAAAATTAAATTTGACAATGAGGTGTTGAAGAAAAATTTCCAAATGTTTTCATCAGAATTTAGGTACATTATTTGAGCCACAAAAACAATTTTAACAAACACAACTGCCTCGAAAATGTTGAAAAAGATGTCAAGAGCTGATTTCGTTTTATTTCTTAAATTGGTAACTATAGTAAAAACGCTGAATTGGCCATGTAACCGAATATGTATTAGAAGGAAAAATGCGAAATCTATAGAGAGGGAAAACCCTTACGTCAGAGATCACGTGACTTCACTAACACAAACACAACTCATTACATTATGATTATAGACTGATAACAACGAACGAGGGAAAATGTGCCCCTTTATGTTTGTAAAGTGTCACTTTATCCCTATTTCGTTCGCGATCTTATGATATATTGTATTTGTATTAGTGAAATCACATGTCCTCTGACGTCAACTTCCCTTCCCTATAGCAATTAAACGCGAATACACCAAACGAATTTACGTAAAAATTACGAACTTTCGCGACATTCTTAACAAGAAAAATTCTAAATTTTAGGATGAAGGTAGCTTTAAAAACTTGAGTTTGTTCTTCCTTTTCGAATTATTGTTTGAAAAATTTATTTGTTCCCTTTTCCACAACAACTTTTTCAAAGTAGTTATTTGTCGAGCCTCTGAATCTTCTATTTTTTTCGATGAGAGTTTTAAAATAAAAAAAAAATAATAATAATAATGAAATGTCTTGAATCTTCCATATTTCTTCACTAAATCGGCCTATAGACGTAAAACTTTGTTTATGAATTTTTGTTGGTGACCAGAATATGAGCTCTTGAAATTTGTGTCAAAAATTAATCCAAAATGGCAGATTATCAAAATTTGGGTAGAACTTGAGGAGCCTCAAATTAGTAAAAATGCTGTTTATATGAAACTCATGACTGTTGGAATAAGAAACATACTATATCCCAAATTCATTTTCACACATTATAATGGAGGGAGAAGGAGGGGTTATCAAGCTGGAAATGTGTGCGAAAAAAGAAATTGAAATTTTATTGTGTGTTCACGTGATAAAATGAAGCCCAAGTGACTGACCTATTCTGATTTTGCTTCCTAAGTGCATTTGGTGGGGAATTAGAGCAGGAAATTGCTTTTGGTGGGAGATGCTACAGAAATTTCATGAATCCTCCATATCTCCTCATCAAAATCTAAGAAGGTTAAACTCTCTGTGTGACGACCAGAATATGACCTTTAAATTTGGGTCAAAATGCATCCAAAATGGCGGATTGTAAAAATTTAACGATAATNTTAAAATCAGAAAAACAAAGTCCTAAATTTTCAGTAAATTCAGCAACACTATTAGCCTTAGCCTTACCAAAATTCATTGGGGTTACAACAATTTGATTTTTTAAGTCAATTATTTTTTTATTTTTCAATTGGATAGATTCTACTTGTTTTTTACCTCTTTCACTCAATTCCTTCTTCATTTCTTCTAGTTCCTTATTTAGTTGTTTCATTCTTTCATTATTTTCTTCAATTATGATATCTTTTTGTTTCATTACTTGATTATTAGCTTGAGATAATCTTTTTAATTGACCTCCTGCTTTATTAACTGCAGTAATTAATACTCTAAAACAAAAAAACAAGTCTGTAACTTTCAAAATACATGTTTTCTCATTTTCAAACTCTGTCAAATCCAAATTATTTTTTTTTATAAACTTCATGTAATTGATTAATTATGGTTTGACTCGATGATTTTATTGTGTCTTTTAATTCCTTTATTTCAGGATACTTTGAAACTAGTAAATTGACATAATCCATTTCTTCCTTTGAAACTGAGTAGTTATTAATTACTGAGAGAATCATTTTGCTTTTTATTTATTATAAAGAAATTTTTATTTTTTGAAACCATGTACCAAACTGTATACCAAACTATGTACCAAACCATGTACCATATACTATGTACAGTATACCAAACCATGAACCATATACAGTATACCATAAATAGAAATTTTTTATTTATAAATGGAACTGGAGAAAATAAAAGAATTGATGATCAATTTTGATTTCATAAAAAACCCAGTTTCTGAATTTATTAAAAAATATAACGTGTCAGATTCTTTTGTACGAAAAAAATTAAAATTATTGAATATTCCTCATGCAACAAAAAAGAGAAATGTTCTCACTCCTAGAAATAGATTAGGTCAATTTTGTTTATCAAATAAAATCAATCAGACAGTAACTACTAACACATCTTATATGAACAGAAGAGTCAAAAATGAAATCACTCTGCAAAAAATGTTTAAAAATAGAAAATTTCCAGAAAATCCTCCAGATATAAGTAATGAATGGGAAACAATTAATTTGAATGAATCAGATAAAAAGAGTTATAGGAATAAAAAATAATCCATTTTTGTTTGATTCATAACATAGAAAAATTTTTAGTATCAAATAATAATCTACTCATAAAAACAGATAAATGAAAAGAAAATTGAAGTAGCAAAAAGTTTGATTATATATTGTTCATTGATGACTTAGAAGGATTCAACTGAATATTCAATTTACATATTATTATGATCTCAGTTTTATGAAATCAAGATTTTTTAGCAAGTCATATAGTTTTTCATCAAGTCGAGAAATTCCCAATTTTTGTTGTAAGAAAAGCGTTCCTTCAGGATTAATCTATTGTAGAATGTCTTATAATGTTGAGAACTGACATCAGGACAAAACCATCAAGCAGCTAGACTCCACCTCACGCATATTCGGAGTACCATAATTTAAATAGAGTTGGCCACACTGATTCGAGGCAAGGAGAGACCACACACTGTGGAGGTACACGTAACGGCAGTAACAAACTCTGTACTGCGGGTTGCATTTACGCGATGACGTCATACAGACCGAACCTTCTTTTTCAACACCTCTGTACGAGTCCTCTGTTTTCAAGTATCTATTTACGTAGATAAGAATTGAAAATTTTCAAGTTTTCTTCTGAAATGAATTTATATCGTAAATAATGGAGGGACAAAAAAGACAGGGTAGAATTAAATGTATGCTGTGTGATGAAGAGGTGTACTTCAAGTATTTCAAACAACTTTACTCTCATCTCGACTCTACACATAAGACTAAAGTCTCTTTAGAAAAAAAAACTTTTTTGATGGAAGAAGGTAAGATGATTATCTTTGTTGAGTATAATTTTACATTTTCACAAGTACTTTCAATAAATAGTTCAATGTTTAGAGTTTAGCGTCTATGTCTATACTTTTTTTGTTGAGCAACTCTCTACGATAGATAATCTCCATGTAAATCAGAACTACGAATTGATAATACTTACCGTACATATTTTCTGTTTTCTTAGAATTCTTTGATTGGAAAAAAAAAGTAGAAGATTCTACCAAAGCGTTTTTTGTGAAAGATACAAGCGGGAAAAAATTGAAAGATGGTTCAACTGCGTTTTATTACATTTGCCACCGTTCATTTACTGAAAGAATCCATTCGAAGAATAGCACTCAGAATGTTAATCCGGCGAGACAGAAATTGCCAAAAGGTTTGGGTTCGAATAAAACTGGATTGGCGTGTCCAGCCCAAATCAAAGCTGTAGTTTTTGCAAATAAAAAAGTAGAAATTGAGTACTGTTCCACTCATATGGGCCATGCTTTTGAATTGGGAAGAATGCCATTGAGAGAAGCAGACAGGGTAATTCTTGCTGGTAAGTAGGCAATAATGAAAAAATTGAATTCAATACCTATTTAGTACCTAAGTATTAGTTTGAAATAATATGTTTTTTTGATGCAAATATAAACTTATTTTAGGTCGTTTGAGTATTGGAGTTCCAGTGAAACGAATTCTAGCGGATATACGAAATTCAGCTGATGAAGAAAATCTGAAACGTACTGATATTCTAACCAGAGATGATCTTCATAACACAAAACGCAGTTTCAACCTGGATAAAGATGTACGTAAACACTCCGATGACGCTACAAGTGTTAAAATTTGGATTGATGAAATGAATACTTTGCAAAGTTCTCCAGTTCTTCTCTATAAACCATTGAACACTGAAATAGAGGGTTTGGATAAGGATGATTTTATGCTGATTATTATGACCCCATTTCAGAAGAAAATGTTGAGCAGATTTGGTTCGAAAAGTATTCTAATTGATGGTACTCATGACACCAATGAATATAAATTTCAGTTGTACACGTTACTGGTGACTGACGAATGGAATGAAGGCGTTCCAGTGGCGTTTTGTTTCAGTAATCGTGAGACCACTGAGACTTTTAGAATATTTTTTTTGGAAATAAAAAAATCAGTGGGCCAAATTCGTACAGAAATATTTATGTCCGACGGCGCCGATGCTTTTTATAACGCTTGGATTCAAGTAATGCCAATTCCGATACGAAAATTATTATGCCTTTGGCACGTCAATAAAAATTGGATTCAACACGCCAATGGTATACCATCATCAAAAAGAGATATAGTTTTGAAAACATTACGAGTGCTATGTGAAGAATTGAATCCAAATGAGTTTGAAAATCAAATGGAGAAGTTTTTATCAGAACTATCCGGTGATCCAGATACATTGGAATTTTACAAGTATTTCAATACCTATTATGTAAAAAAGAAAACTGAATGGGCTCGTTGCTATCGAAAACACACTCATATCCAAACAAATATGCATCTTGAAGCTCTTCATCGTTCAATAAAAGTGAATTATTTAGACGGACGAAGAAGTATCCGACTAGATGTCACCATAAATGCGCTTATGATGCTATTACATGATAAAAAGTTCGAGCGAATCACCAAATTAGAAAAAAAAAACCATCGAAAAAAGACAAATTCATAAGAAAGAGCCATGAGAACAGCAAAAACTATATTGAAAATGTTACCTTGAAGATAGATGATGCTATATGGGTAGTAGGTAACTATGAAATTATTCGTAATACTGAAACACCGGATCTTTGCTGTTACTTAAAATGTGATGCTTGTAATATTTGCATACACAGTTATATATGTTCGTGTCCTGACAATGCTGTGAATTTTAATATTTGCAAGCACATTCACGCTGTAGCAACGAGTTGTAATCTACCAGGTCAAATTGTCTCTCTCTCACTCCAGTTACCTGATGAATGCGAAAATAACGAATCATCAGAATCTCAAGACATTGAAAACTTGTGTATTGTTGATTGTAACACAACTCCCGCCTTGGAATTAGAAATTAAAACAAAAGCTGAACTGGTGTTAGGATATGCGCAAACCCGACCTCTGAATCTAGAAAAATCGAATGAAGTTCTTCGCCACTTTGATAAAATTATTACTTTATTTCAAGGAGAGGAGAATTCGCTGCCAAGCTTACCAAAGCACACAAAAAGGAAAAGTTTTGTACCTCAAACCTTCTTTCCCAAAAAAAAGAAGAAGAGTCTTGAAAAAATGCCTCGTGTTTCAAATATAGAATCATCCATCATAAGAGATGTTATATTAGCAGGTTAAAAATTCTTTTGAGATGAACTATTTGTTATGTAAGAATTTTTTTCTTAGAATAGTTACTTATTTGCCAAAAAATTTGTTTTTAAAAAAAAAAAATAAAGGCTTTTCAGAGTTATTAATTTGAAAGATTTTTGTTGAAAAATAGTGCATTTGCATTATTTAGCGAAATCAAAAAGTAGAAACTCGAATCGTAATATTTCCAAGTCCAACAGCTGGAAGATTCAGAACAGAAAGATAGAGAAAGAGTGATAGGACAGTATGACGTCATCATGTAAATGCAACCCGCAGTACAGAGTTTGTTACTGCCGTTACGTGTACCTCACTGTGGTTTATTCTGTTGCACATGGTTTTTAATTCATTGTTCAAAATACATTCCTTGATGAATGCACATCATATAAAGAATTTTGGAATAAACTGAGTATAGAGCAAAATGTATTTTATTTTCATTATAATTGTCAAATGTGTAAACATTAATCAATCTGTGCATCTACAACTATACTGAGTCCTACCTTGTCTCAACAATAAAGTCTTCAATATATTCCAATAAATTGTCTACATTTTTACTTAAATCTTATTTGTAAATTCAAGATTATATTAGTTTGCAAACTAAACAATCAAGCACTGTACCGTGCAATCAAGTTACCAATAACTGAAAATCATACACACTATGAGGAAAGTATTAGTAATAATAATAATAATGATGATAATAATAATAATTGTTGTGGCGGGTACTACTGTCTCCACCTTCCTAAAACACCTATCTCGTTCCGTGATGCAACCACACTACAACCACCCCCCTAGATGCTACCCGTTACTCGAATATGCATTCGACATTTGATGAGAGCAGTTGGTGCAAGCAAGCCCAGGGATAACGGTGTAAAACCTGTGTACTAGAGTATTAGCCTATCCGGTCAATAATGATAATAATATTTAGGTACATCAAAACAAAAAAAAAATGTAAGCAGCCATGCCGCATTACTGGAGCTGAGTTTTTAATTGGAGCTTGTTTTGATTTACTAATAACCTTGCTTAACCGTTCATGACTACAGGCCACACCCAATACCAAGTCTGAAAACCCCTACCCTATCCTTTCCAAAAACACTTAAGAAGTTAAATTTGGCACAAATGTAGTATTTCTTGCCATGAAATAATCATGTGAACACATATTTCTCAAATTATAACTATTTGAGGGTCCTCAAATTATCTTCAAATCTTGATAATCCGCCATTTTGGATCCATTTTGACTCAAATTTAAGTGGTTATATTCTGGTCACAAAATAATCCTACACACAAAGTTTGACCATTCTAGGCCGATTTGGTGATGAGATATGGAAGATTCATGAAATTTCCTGCAGCAATTTCCCCTCCAAAAGCCGTTTTTTGCTCTAACTCCCCTCCAAAATCACTGAGGAAGCTAAAATCAAAATACGTTTGTCACTTGGGCTCATTTTATCATATGACACAGCAATAAAAAATTTTCGACCCCTCCTGTACCCCCACCACTATTTTAGGTTGATAACCCCGCCTTCCCCCTCCAACATCATGTATGGAAGTGAATTCGGGATATAGTATACAACTTATCCCCAATAACCATATGAATTCATATTAATTACATTTTTACCAACTTGAGGCTCCTCAAGCTCTACTCAAAATTTTGATAATCCGCCATTTTGAATCCATTTTGATCCAAATTCAAGAGGTCATATTGTGGTCACCAACTAACCTCACACACAAAATTTGACCTCTTTAACTTGATTTGGTGGGGAGATATGGAAGATTCAAGAAATTTCATGACTCAAAACTTCCTCAAAAAGCCGTTTTTTGATCTAACTCCTCTCAATATGCACTTAGAAGCTGAAATTTGGATATGTTAGTATCCGTGACTCACTCTTTCATATGAAATCAAAAACGAAAAATTTGAGCTATTTGCCCCTTCTCCAGCCCCCCTCAAAATTTGAGTGATCCGCCATTTTGAAATTTATCGAAAAAACAAAAAAACTATTTTTGCGCATTTTCAAGAAGAGTTCCTCACCGAATTTTGAGCGAATTTTATGAATACTCGCGGGCGCTACGTATGGGGAAAAAAATATATATATGTGTGTATATGTGTGTATATATATACCAAAAAGTTGGACATTTGCCAGATGATTACAAATGGTCTGAAACGCAAATATTTGAAGACCCCACCCTCCCCCGACCTTCCCTTCCCAAATCAGGTAGGCTGTAATAGCTATCGTTTTTATTAAAAACTCAGCTAATTAGAATCCCATATCCTCGCTCGAGTAATTCTACATGTAATACTTCTTAGCCTACAAAAATACAATAATAATTATAAAAATATTGAAATGAAAATAAAAAACACAATCACAGTACAATCATAGAAGTATACTTAAAAGGAACCGAACAACGCAGCATAAATGAGGGGTCTAGAATCAAAACTCACACTTGCCAAAAATAGCTAAAATGAGTTTGATACAGTTTTGGATTGACGAAAGCGCCCTCTATAACCCTACATTAACTAAAATTCGATAAACGTTCAATTCGGCTCTGTATCACTGTTCAAAGTATGAGGTTGGAGTCAAAGGTCACACTTGCCATTGGCAACTGTGAGTTTCCGTACAAACTTTTGTTATCACCAATGCATCCATGTAGCGTAACATGTGTAACGTGTGTGTCTGATTGTTTGAATAATTATTCGAGTTTTTTGAGTTTAAATTACCGTAAAAACTAATAATAAAGATAAAAATGTCACGTCCATTATGTAGAAAACGACAACGTCATGTATCAACTTGGAAAAAGGTCAAAGAAAAGGCTGATCGGTGAGTATAACTTCAACTTTCCTTACTCAATTTTATTCATTCAAATCATTCAAATTACATTATTTCTTCACAGGCATAAATCCCCAGGATTGATGGTTTTGCCCACTTGTAACCATAATACGAAAACTTTAAAATGTGCCACCTTAACCAGACGTGAAATGGTAGATTTTCACAATCGTGTGTATAATCAACCTAAACCAGTCAAGATTAATCAAGATTCATTTCTACTTCGATACATGGAAATACATAAAGTTGATCGTCATCGCCGTAAAAGTGAAAGGTACAATGAAGTGAAATGTACCGCGAAGTACTTTCTACCAAAACATTCGAAAGAGCGTGTTCCTGTTTGCATGGATGCATTTCTCAAAGTATCTCAAATATCACGATTCCGTTTAAATCGAATTGCTAAGTTAAAACATAATGAGATGCCAATCATTGAAAAACGAGGTGGAATGCAAAACAGCACTGTATTTGACAGTCAGAAGCAGTCAATTTCTGATTTCCTAAACAAACTTGAGTATGCTGAAGCACACTATTGCCGCTCGAGTTCTGAACGAAAATATTTGTCTCCTCACCTCAATATAAACAAATTGTTCGAAATTTATCACGACAAAGTGAAGGATACCGAATTTGCTGCCCTCAAATGGTAATCGTATTTCAAATTCATCAGTTGAAAATGACTTGGCTTCTTCAAATGACTGTACTCGTACATCGATTTCTTCAGAACACTCTAGCTGTACATCAACTTCTTCAACTACTGACGTATCTTTTGGTAAACGTCAATGTCTTCGTGTCCGCGGTGCTTTTAGCAAAACTCCGAGTACATTGGGTGAAATTTTTATCGCAAACTCGTCAAATAGTAGTACGTCTTCCAATTCGCCTGATACACCACCAAATTTATCTACTGAGAATGGAGCGGTTGGTTCACCCTATGAAGATAATATGCCAAGGCCAAGTACTTCAAATTTAACTGAAATCTCAGACGATGATGTGTTTGTAATGAGTTACGATTGTGAAAAAAATCTCCCTCTTTTGAAAGTACCCGATTCAGCAGCATATTATTCAAGGAATGTTTATTTATATAATTTTACGATCGTAGAGGGTTACTCAAAAGGTAAGGGAGCTATGAGCAAAAATAACATCACTGCTTATTGCTGGACTGAAGATGAATACGATAAAAACGCAAATGTTATTGCTTCATGCGTTCTCTACCACCTTTCATCGATCAAAGAGAAGTTATAGGAAAAAAATTTCAAAAGGATACGGTTGGTGTCAGATGGGTGCGTGGCTGAAAATAAAAATACGATTATCGTCAGTGCGTTGGTTAGATGGCTGGAAAAAGAAGCACCGTCAAACATCAAAGATATTGAACTTGTATTCCCAGTTACTGGCCATAGTTTTTTGCCGGCCGACAGAGTTTTCGCTCAAATCGAAAAATGCGTTCGAAAATTGGATACCATTATAAATGCGGAAGATTACATCAAAATTATTCAACGATTTGCTGTCGTGAAACGACTCAAAGATATACCAATGTATGATATAAAAAGTAGAATGGCCAGAGTTGTGAAAACTACTCAGAGTTGGAAGTTTAGTATTTCGCAGATGAAAAGAATTTATGTGGAAAAGACTTCCAAAACCGTAATGATACGAGGTGAAAGTTTCTACATTTTCAATCAAGGAGTTCGATTTAGTATCTGGTCTAGGGGCCGAACTGTTCATGATTTCACCTGGGCGTTTTTGGAATATGGAAAAAACATTGATCACAAAAAAGTAAAAGATTTGAAACAGCTGCTCGTAAAGCATTTTGGAGATCAGTGGATGAGTGCTCCATTCTTGCAATATTTCGTTGGAATCTTATGTGTGGACATCGAAGAGGCTGAAGACGATAATAGTGAAAATGTAGATGATCCAGAGGCCAATTTTCCAGTCTGCTGTCAAATCGAAGAATGTCCCGAGTTCATCATCTAATAAAAGTTTTTTTTTTTTTCATTTTGATCAAAATACTGTCTTCGATTTTTAATTTCGTGTATTTTTTTTTTTAAATACCTAAAATAAGTTGATTTTTTCTGTTTTTCGGACAAATAAATATTTTTTGATGTCTAGTGTATCTACTGCTTCGATCACGAACCCAAAATTTAAAGAATATTTCATTTTAAAGGGGTTTTAGAAGCAAAAAATCTGTAATTGGAGTCAAAACTCACAGTTACCATTTTCAATCATCAATATTAACGCTCCTATGGGGTGTCACATGTTCCAACCACCTTAAATCGATGAATATACCTCCAAACTACTAAATAAAATCATCGCTAGTTTCAGACGCTCACACATTGCCGCGCCACAGAATTTCGCGATTCCTGAAAAATATGCTCTGGGAAAAGTGTGAGTTTTGATTCTAGACCCCTCAAATCCAGAGGGTAGCTACTTCTTTCTAAAGCTTAATCACAATTACTAAAAAATAATTTTGAAGCGATCAGTTTTGTCGTGTGACAAAAAGTCAATCGAAAAATAATGTAAATTATAATATTGTCTAAGAAATAGTATGTAAAATTGAAGCCGTCATTATTTTGTTCGTTGAACATGCTCAACAGAGATTTACTTTGTCCAAATCCTTTAAAAATTTTGTTTCAATCTTTTTAGTCGATCAACAGTTTCTAAATCTATATACTTCTCAACAATTTCTATATTATCAGATCCAAATAAATTATCAATATTGTCTATTGTCTCTTCGTATTTTCTTTTTACAAACTCAAACCCCTGTTCTTTTACAGCATGAGCGGTCAAATTTCTTCTTCTTCTGATGGTCTCTAAGAAAACTCTGTATTCTGCATTATGAAGTTCTTCTGCTTCTTTCTGTTTTTTCGACATATGTGTTTTTTTATGCGGCGAAGTTGACTTTTTGCTCTTCACGGCTTTAGAGGATGAAGATTCAGCAGGCTGCTAGAATCCTTCATCAAGAATTACAGCTGCGGCTTCCCCTAAATGTAATAACCCAACATCAAGTTTTAGCTCCCATAACTGAATTTGAAGAGCATTCAGCTGTTCTTGAAGTTTGGCGTTGTTTTCGGCATTCGGAACGAAGCTCGACTGTTGGTAACTGCTGGCAACGCAGCGATGCGTATTCCATTCATTGTTGCCAACCTATAGAATGTAGAATAAAATGTGAAGTGCCTTTAAACCATCAGTGTAGGGTTGGTTACTATAAAAAAATTCTCTGTTAAATAATCACCCTAATAGAACACCAACAAAAAACATACTGGCGATAGTGAACATCTTTTTTTTTTGTTAGTACGTTCTCCAATCGCATTTTCAAACGACAAGTTAAGCAGGCTATTCATTTAACAAAAAATGGGGTGGGTCAACTGAGTTCAGGCGGATAATGGTTATAATGTAATAAATGTTTTTAATGTTGCTTTTGTCGACGCTTTTTTTTCGTCTTTGCCGCTTTCAAAAAGTATGCTACATCACATTCTCGCTTCGACCCTAATAAATCATTATTAATTATATTATCTAAGTGACGTTTGTAGAAATTCCGCCAGTGGTTAAATTTTACTTCGTTCTGTCTTCGTTTTTTAGGTTGGATAAAATCACGAAATAAAAATATATTTTTCAATATCTGTATTCCAAGATCAGTTTATATAAGTTGTCACGCTATGTATTTACTTCCTTTTCGACTGTACATTATTCAAAAATCGTCATTTTGATTGAAGAAAAATCTCATAAAGTATACGTAGTCAAATAATTCCACGTTTAGAACAGCGAATCTATTTCAAGCTTATATATTTGGTGTTGAGCTGGGTGTTGATCGAAATACGATTTCAAAGGTTAAATAAAATGACTTCACCGACCGTTTCACATAGCAAGCCCACTCACTATAATAACCATTTTTTATTTATTTATTTAGCGTTTTATGGGGTATCAACGACCTTCATATATTCTTTGGATACTGGTGATATGACACTTATATGCGCAATGAAAGCCGGAATAAATTAACGAATATTTAGCTGTTTCTTTTCATTTATTTAAAAGCGTTTATTATTTTTTGAAATTCAAAATTTAAATAAATTTTTAACTCGCTCCAGTACGGGTGAAAATAGCAAACAACACCCGCCAGATGAGCACCTTTATAAACTATTTTTAATGAAACTTCATCATGTTTCATCAATTCCAAAACTTACAATTACCTACCGAAATAGGCTCTGTAAGCTCAAAAAAGTATTTCTTCGATTTTAATAAATACTAGTGCCTCCTCGCCCCTTCGGGGCTCGCAATAAAAATTAAATGAAGAAAAAAAGTTATTTTATCAGACAAGTTCTGTTATATTCCAAACTACACAACCCAATTTATTCTCATTTATTAACACCACCAAGAGTTCTTCCTTTTTATACCTTTGTATACCTGTAATTTTAAACAATTTTACAACTTTACCCTTACTCTTGCCTATGTACAAAGCTTTTATTGAAATTTATCACCTTTTTTTCCTTTTGTATGGCTGCTATCCTTTATAATTTTTATGCCTGCTACTCAAAACAATTTTATGACTTACCCTTGTGCATGTACAAGGATTTTATTAAAATTTACAACCTTTTTTTCCTTTGTATATGTGCTATCCTTTATATACCTTTTATACCTGCTATTCAAAACAAGGATGCGCGCGCATTTCAAAACCAATTTCATTTTGATTTTAATACAGGGTGTCTAATTGATTCAGGATACAAAATTTATGGTTGGTAGTAAAATGGGAATTTTCAAGTATTGGTTGGTAGCAATGAAAACAGTTTTTGAGCGCCAAAATTACAAGTTTACAACGATAAGGAATTTACTTGTCTGTTTTTCTCAATTCGAAAATCGAGATCGTGTTAATTTCATTTAATCAATTTTCAAGTTTTATTTCATAATGGAAACAATAAAACGAAACGAAATCATCCGACTTCACTATCAAGAAGATATGGGAATTAGAAGAATTAGGTCAACATATGCAAGATTATACCCAAATGAAAGAGTGCCATCATTAGGTTGTATACGAAATACAATTGAAAAATTTGAACGCTATGGGTCTTTCGAAGACCGTAGGAAGTATAATGGGAGGGAAATAAACCAGGAGCAACATTATACTGTACTACAAGCTGTAGGTGAATTCCCAAGAATAAGCTGCCGTCAGTTAGAAAGATTATATGGGGTTTCTAGAGCTTCGGCTCACCATGTTTTAAGAAGGTTAAACTCTTCAAGTTCTAAATTACGTTATGTTATGGGTACAAAATGTACCTATTCAACATTATAATAATAAATTTCTAGGTATAATTATCGTCCGTGGAAGTATCATAAGAGCCAAGCTCTTCGGGAAAATGATTATAGAATAAGATCTTTTTTTTCAAATACGATGATGAGACGAGTAAACGAAGACGAAAATCTTCCATTTCATATTGCTTTCACCGATGAAAGTAGCTACAAATTATCAGAAGAACCTAATAAACAAAATCACCGAATGTGGGCGGTCGAAAATCCGCATAATAACTATGAAATCAAGTGCGTGGTTTCAAGTTAACAAATATATCAAAATCTACCTTCACTTGCATGCACGATTTATTATTATTTCATTATTAACAAGAAGTGATATTTTGTTTTAGTTTTCTTCTTTCCTTACCTTAATTAGTTCACTTTTCAGCTACAGATTTCAGGTAGTGTAATAATTTAGATCACCAACTCGAATAAGTATTAATAACATTTTTTATGTTCATCTTTAGCACCCAAAATCGACGACGTATCAATGTTTGGGCTGGAATATTCAATCGCCAAATTATTGGACCATTTTTTTACGAACAAAATTTGAACCACCAATTTTATTGCACATTATTACAAAATGACATTATACCTGCCATAAACAATATAGCTGCTGAAGAAGAGTTTTTACCCTGGTTTCAACAAGATGGATGTCCAGCGCATAATACAGGTGATATCCGGGCAGTTTTGGCCATGAGGTTTGGAGATCGTGTAATTGGAAATGATTATCCACCCACTGGCCAGCACGAAGCCCGGATTTAGCTCCGTGTGATTACTTCCTTTGGGGGTATTTACATGATCAACTTTATGATGGAATAGCATTCGAAAATATTGAGGCACTCGAAAATGAAATAAGGAGAATTCTAGTCAATATTCCTCAACAACTCTTGATTAATACAACGAATGATTTCTATGAGCGGCTAGGGTTTTGCGCGGCAGCAAATGGAGGGTTATTCGAACATTTATTCTAGTCATTCAGTTACCATTTTATGTTAATTTCGTTACCATTTTATGATTTTTATTTCTAGAGGTTACCACTTTTCATTTAAGAAGTTAGGATCATTTCTTTTTGAATTTTATTATTTCCATTCTCATGATTTTTGTTTTCAGAGGTCATCAATTTTAATTTCAACAGTTAACACGTCAAGTAACACTTTTTCTTCAATTTACAAGTTGATAATATTTCTTTATAGTTTCAATTAATGAAGTTATTTTTCTTTTCATTCTCCATTATTAATTAATTTCAATAAAAAATCCAATACAAATTCATCCACAAGAAATGAAAAGTTTGTTATCATTTATTATTTGTTAGTCTTCTTCTTAACATGTTGCAAAGTGTTACCAACTTATTTCGTTTGAGATACAAAACTACTCAATATCCACACTTAGGGAATTTCGTGATTTTTTGTATCCTGAATCAATTGGACACCCTGTATATAGAGAGATTCAAAAAATTTATAGTTTCCTCCAATATGCTTGAAAAAAGTAGACAACTCATTCGTAAACTGTTTCAAATGACTCTCAACCAAATCTCAACTTTTCCAAAAATTACCAACCAAAATGGCCCCCTTATACTCAAAAAAGCTTTTTTCATTTTTTTTGAAAGCGTATACCCGGATAAGGGATGATCTCGGCTCCAAGCGTTTTTTAGCTCCTATATACCCCTCAGGTGGTGTTCCTAGACTACAAAAAAATTTTCACATAGTTTTGGACCCCTACCCCTCCATTACTCTTCCATACCTATTTTACTGATCATTTTTTCACGAATTTTTCATGTCAAGCTCTTTCGAATGAGCTGTTTCCAAATACTTTAACTCGATTGTTACTCTAGATGATTATTAATAAAAAACTTTCTGGCTCCTTTTTGAACATTTATATGAGTGATAAATTCGTATATACCAGTGGGCTATTTATGTGTATGTATCATTAATCTATGCTAATACTAAACATATTTTTTGATTTTTTTTTTTTTTTTCAAACTGAATTTTATCCGTGATTTATTTCAACAATATTAGCCGCGGATACAGAATTTTCATTTGTTTTACTTGATTTTGTTACAATACAGCATATATTTTGGGAGGTACAAACTTAACTGAAGGCTGCATTATATAATTGGCCACGTGCAAAAGCATTTGACCCCCACAAAATCCAAAATTTGGATTTGGGATTTATTTATAGTTGAGGCATGTTCAGTTTTAACGGGGAAGTATATCGCTTCATGATTTCGATTCCTGACTTGGCTGCTGTAAATTTAAAATTAAATCTAGGGATTAAAAAAGTTTTGGATGGGGTATCGGGTTTGTTGGTTCATTTACAAATCCCTCTTCAAATTTAAGTTTCGAATCAATATACAGACAGCCCCAATTTTTACAGTTATGATAGTACGCGGGGATATAGATTTAAAACCTATATTAGGTAGATTTTTCGTAATAATTTTAGGTTTCTTTTATATGTGTTGAAATTCATAACAATTTATTAATCTCGCTTCGAAATTTGTTTATATTGTTCTACCTGGTTGGTTTTTTTTTTAATGATTGCAATTTGTACATAATTAATATCGCTTCGAAAATTATTTTATATTGTTACAGATATCTTTTTAGCTGGGTTTTTAACTTGAAAACGATAGCTATTACAGCCTATCTGATTTGCGAAAGGAAAGTCGGGGTAGAGTGGGGTCTTCAAATCATTGGGTTTCAGACCATTCACAATCATCTGGCAAATTTCAAACTTTTTGGTATACATATTTTTTCCCTCACGAGTAACGCAGGCGGGTATTATAAAATTCGCTTAAAATTTGGTGAAAGACTTTTCTTACAAATGGGAAAAGTATATTATTTTGTGTTTTCGATAAATTTCAAAATGATGAAAGACTCAAATTTTGAGGGAGAGGCAGTAGAGAGCAAAATAGCTCAAATTCTTTGCTATTGATTTCATATGTAAGAGTGCGTCATAGATACCAACATATCTCAATTTCAGCTTCATAAGTGCATTTTGAGAGAAGTTAGGCCAGATAAAGGCTTTTTGAATAAGTTTTGAGTCATAAATTTTCTTGAATTTTCTATATCTCTTCACTAAATCGACCTAGAAATGTCAAACTTTGGGTGTGAGGTTAGTTGGTGACCAAAATATGACTCCTTGCATTTTGGTCAAAATGAATCCAAAATGACGAATTATAAAAATTTAAGTAGAGCTTGAGGAGCCTCAAATTATTGAAAATGTAATTGATATGAACTCATACGATTATAGGAAATAAAAAGCAAACTATATCTTAAATTTATTTTCACACATAATACTGGAAGGGAGAAGGAGGGGTTATCGACGTCAAAATGTGGTGGAGGTACATGATGGGGTGTCAAATGATAAAATGAGCTTACATGACTAACCTGTTCTGATTTTAGCTTCTCAAATGAATTTGGAGGGAAGTTGGAGCAAAAAACTAATTTTAGAGGGGAAATTGCTTCAGGAAATTTCATGAATTTTCCATATTTCCTCACCAAATCGACCTAGCAAAGTTAAACATCGTGTGTAAGCTAAGTTGATGGCCAAAATATGATCTCTTCAATTCAGGTCAAAACGGATGCAAAATGGGGGATCGTCGAAATTTGAAGATATTTTGAAAAGTCTCAAGAATTGTAATTTGAGAAATATGTGTTCATATGATTATCGCATAGCATAAAATAATGCATTTGTTCTATATTCAACTTCGTAAGCGGTTTTGGAGGGAATAGGGTAGGAGTTTTTAGACTTGGTATTAGTTGTAGTTTATATACTCATGAAGGAATTAACAACTTCATTTCCAAACCTAAACAAACTCAGCTCCAGTAATGCTGCATGGTTGCTTATTTCATTTTTAATTTAGCATAATTTGAATACCAGTGATCACAACTTTTCCTAAATTTAATAGATTTCTCAGAATCAAAGGTATTTTGTCAAAAAGTCGGCATTTCTTTCATCTGTAAAACAGGAGCGTAACTAAGTCATTCTTCACGCATCAATTCGAATTTATTCGAGTTCTTATTTTCCCAAAAGAATATAAAATATTGACTTCTACAAAAAATTCAAGTTCTCAATTTTAACGTTCAACAATTATAAATTTACCAACTTTTCAAAATACCTGGGGGGAACTTCCCCCCCATTCCCCTCTTTACTTACGCCCCTGCTATAAAGTAATTATTTGATAATTTATAGGTTAAAATGAATAATAATAAAAAATTTTTTATAAGGGGTTAAATCTGTTGAAACAAAAAATGTCTAATTGTCTATTAATGCCGATTTCTATAGTAAAACAAAAAATGTCTATATTACGTGTTGTTGAAAATGTTTTACTTCGAATACGCATTAATAAGATTTCAATATAAAAAATAGTCCTCTGCCTGTGAAGATGAAATGCCTAATAAAGAGAAGTTGAGAGAAGCTAATCAATTATCAACAAGTAAAGAAAAACAGAAAAAAATTGAAATCATATGGTAGTTAGAACACTTTTTGTTAACAATTACTTAGCGAGACGATTACTCAACAAAATAATACATGTATATGACTTGAGGCTTACAAAAAAATCATTAAGTGACTCAAATGAATTAAAAAAAGCTGAATCCACAAAGAAGAAATTATTATTATTTTTAGAAAAAGAAAGGTGTTCTTTTAGGGGATGGAGGTGAAAGCACAAGGCTTGATTTTTCCTTTATGACTTTCTTCCTCCTCAAGAACCAATCTGATTTTGACGAAGTTTTGGGTTTCCGTTCCAATCAACGTGTGGAAAGTCTAAAATCCAAATTCAAACCCCCAAATTCAAAATGGGGGGAAGTAGGATAAATTTTGAATAAAGTTCTTCTAAATTTCAAAATTTTCATTTTTGAGGTACCCTTACCCTCAACTTTGACTCGAAAATAAGATTATAAAATGAAAAATGAACGAAATGTCGAGAATTTCATCCTCTTTAAAGTGGTATACAAAAGAACGCGATTACTTTATTTTTCGAGAACATACAAGGTAAAAAGTTTAAAAAACCAAAATTTTCAAAATTCATCTCAAATTTTTGGGGCTTTAGGGTCGAAGCGGTGTATTAATTTTCTTTTTAAATTTAAAAGCGAAAATTAAAATTATTAATATCTGAAAAGTGAAAAAAATCATTAGGTAATATGATACGTTTTTCGCATTTGGCGGTCCACGTCATTTCTAAATCCCAAAACCGAATATGTAAGGTAAATCTACATGAAAAACTACATTTAGGATATTCTTAAAAACTGATCGTTTTTCGTTATTAAGGTATTTTTTACAGTTGAAAATTTCGAATGGCCAAAGCCTCATGAAAGAGTGAACCAAAATTGTTCAGAGTTCCATTTTAGGTGCACTGCTATGATACCTACCTATGTGCAAAAGAAAAAAAACTTTCCATCATTTTGAACGAAATGAAAAATTCGTGAAAAAATAGCAATAAAATTGTGTGGAACAAGAATGAAGATGCATGGGTACTTGGTGAACATTTTTTTCTGAGGGGCATATAGGAGCCAAAAAGCGTGTAGGGCCAAAATCACCCCTTATCCGTGCATAGCCCTTGAAACTCAATTTACAAGATCTGCTTACAAACATCAGTATTATCATCATCTGCACCTAACGCCAGTTACTCACGATATTATTACATTAGAGAAAAAAAAAGTACCTTCTCAAATCACTCTCATACTTCTTTTTAGTTTATAAATTAGCAATATCTAGTTTAGTCAAGTTTTAAGGTGGTGCTTCGGAAAATAAGTAGGTGAGTGAAGAAATGAAAAAATTGGAAAAATAAATGCGAAATGCTCAAACAAAGTCTCTAAAACAATATATTATAATTTCAAATCATATTTTCGTTTCGTTATTTTGAGAAAAACACTGCCAATGAAAATTATATCCTTAAGAAACTGAGTGAACGCAATAGTGGATTTACTTTAAAAGTAAAGTCCGCTAAAAAATAAAAACAGCTACGTTATAATACATATGCCCGCTATCTAGCGTTCAGTTATGTTACATAGTTGATGAAACCTGAAACTAATTTTTGGTAACATAAGAATTGTGTGCATGCACTGCTTTTTCATGATGCAAGAGAAATTTTCGTTGTTCTGAATAGGAGGGGTTGGCCTCCCTGCATTATCATTACGCCTTAGACCATTTAGTATTTAACATAGACCGCGCTAACTAATAGAAAATCACGTTATCAGTGGCTCCAACATATGAGTGATTCTATAAGCGATTCAGTTCCAAACAAATTGAATTATCAGTGATTATCAAGATTTTTTTCCCGGGTTTTTATTTTATTAATGTTGAAAATGCGTTAAAATGAATTAATGAATATGATTTTTGAAACCTGCATTGCTTGTGGTGATCGAGATTCGACGATTTCAAGGTTTAAGTAAGTATTTATGGCTTTTATGCTTTATTTCGCAGTCAATGTGTTTTACATACTTCCTAAAGAAAAAGATGCGAGGGAAAGATGGCTTAGGAATTGTGATGTACTGCCACCATACGAATTCTCAAAATCTGCAAAAATATGTGCCCTGCACTTTGCAGAAGAGGCATTCTCTACCCCGAAAACAGAAACAGTTCGTCGAAGAAGGTTACGGAAGAATGCAGAACCCAGTTTTCGAGTAGAGTTTGCATGGTATTTCTTTATTTAGTTGAAACAGAACGCAATGTGTTAGTGATTTTTAAAGTCCAAAAAAAATTTTAATTCAAGTCAAATTAGATCTTTTGAAAACATATGAGTGAAACTAAATAAAGAAATACCATGCAAACTCTACTCGAAAACTGGGTTCTGCGTTCTTCCGTAACCTTTTTCGATGAACTGTTTCAACGTAATAGAATCACTGACGAGGGAATGGTCAGAACTGTCCATCGCCAATCTCTTTGGTAGGTAGCCTATCTTATAGTACTTGAGGAGTAAACCAACGCGCCATATTCAGTTTCTCGGAAACGAAGCGTATTTAGAGAAGCAGGGTTGCCAAATGTTGAAAATCAAAAATTCCTTATTATTTGAAAAAATATTTCTTGATGTTAATCATTGGAAATTGTAGAACTATTTAATAAAAGTCATGTCATGTTTTCATATCGGAGGAAGAAAAGTGTACTTATAAAGGTATACCTATAATTTTGATCATTATTTACTTTTTTTTGCGGGTAAATGGTAATTTAAATTTTTCGTTTCTTTTTTGTTGTTGTTCATTTGTATTTTTTTAATGTTAATTTAGATGATAAATTGAAGAAATAGTTCACTTCTATGCTTAAACAATTGATGAAGTTATATATTTTACATAAAATTAAATGTGTAAATGATGATTTATATCAAGGAAATGATACACACACAATACTTTTTCAGTTTTCCCACGCGCATTAATTTCATAATTATATGATGCCGCCCTTCTACACATTAATTGGTCTCCTCAAATGTGAAGCAGACATCGCAGTTATAAATTTATTATAGACATGTTCAACAGTTATAATCACCAAATGAACGTAAAAATAAATAATTCGTTCATCTGATGTATCAATTTTAAAAGAATGCTTAGCACATATAAATGTAAAAATATTGTTTTATCGATTGTTTAAACATAGAAGTGTATTATTTCTTTAATTTATCACCTGAATTAGCATTAAAAAAATAAAAATAAACAACAAGAAATAAAAAAGAAACGCAAAATTCAAATTACCATTTACCCGCCAAAAAAGTAAATAATGATCAAAATTATAGGTATACCTTTATAAGTACACTTTTCTTCCTCCGATATGAAAACATTACACGACTTTCTATTAAATAGTTCTACAATTTCCAATGATTAACATTAAGAAATATTTTTTTCAAATAATAAGGAATTTTTGATTTTCAACATTTGGCAACCCTGCTTCTCCAAATCAGCTTCGTTTCCGAGAAACTGAATATGGCGCGTTGGTTTACTCCTCAAGTACTACAAGATAGGCTACCTACCAAAGAGATTGGCGATGGACAGTTCTGACCATTCCCTCGTGAGTCATAGGAAAAATTATTTTTTTTACACATAAAAGAGTAATTTGTTAAAAGAATTACGAAAAGAATTATTTAAAAAGTTAATAATCACGTATTCATTTCATATAGCTAATAAAATTATTGATAAATTGTGTTTGTTTGGAACTGAATCGCTTATAGAATCACCCATATGTTGAGACCAGGTTCTTATCAGTTAGCGCGGTCTATGTTAAATACTAAATGGTCTAAGCATTACGCTCACCCTCGATGCGTGTTACTACTTTCACAATACTCGTAGTTTTAGAGTCGAGCTTCGTTCCTAGAGCCGTTGTTTTCAACCTGAGAAATTAATGAAAATACTGTTACTTACAGTCTGAGATAAATTTTAAAAATTGTTCACAAGAATTCAAATTTTCAATCGTGAATTCCCGAGCGGATAAAATCAGTGTCGGGCGACACGTTCGACAGTGTCAAACTGTTAATCTGGTCGACAAAAGCAAAAATTTCGCCAACCCATCATGATCATTCCATCAAACATGAAACATTTTCGACGTATATCGACAGATTATCGAACTTGTAATATTTTCGACGACTATCGACATAAAAATTAAGTGTATGCCATTGGCTAATCAAAACTTAATTCAAAAAATTAAAAAAACGATGCTGTTGAGGGAAGAAAGAAACTAAAAATGGTTCAAATAAAATATTAATTTAAAAAATTAAAAAAACGGTGCTGCTGAAAAAAACATTACAAACTAAAAAGTACAAAACCAACCATTTTGAATCGTATTTGATATGAAATGTATAATCCAAGATGGAAGTTCGTAAACTGTGACAATGAGATGGTAGCAGCACCGTCGTATTCGTTCTACCCACATCAATATTCTCTATATCAGTAATCATCTTGATCTCACACTTCCGATATTAGACGTAGGTAAGCATTTGTACGCTCGCAAAATTAGATTCAAAGACTTGAGTATCGAATAGTCATCATCGAAGAAATAATAAACAATTTACCCTCGCCCGCCTACTGTTGTAACGAACGAAAACACGGGCTCATTCCTCGACAGTCGAAGGACTCGTGATTGTATGATTAATTTTCTACTCCTGTGTGGAAAAACAACTTTGAAAAATCGATGACAGCGATGATATCCTACGTCTAAAAACGAACGAAAATGTTTCAGTATAGGTCTTTTCAGCTAAACAATCGATTCTTGAAAAATTTGACTCAGTACACAGATGGCAAACGAAACAAAACGAGATCTCATTTGTAGTGGGTATTCAACCATATTCAACACGAAACTGTGACATTATCGACAAGAAAATTATGAAAATGATATACAAAACGAGAATGTGATTCTCTTCAACTCGATTTAGATCAAGTACGAAAAACGATTACCATTCAAATCACAATAATGAATTCGAGACCCCGGATATGAAAATACAGTATTCACTCTAGATATGAAAATTCTTCAAGATCGTTCAATGTTTGTTTCTGTATTTTTTTCGATCAGATCTTGATCCGAAAAGAGACCCTACATTCAACGATGCTGTAATTTCATTTTTTTTTCATCGAGATCTGGATTCAAAAATATGACGAAGCATCTATATTCGATCGAATATGTAACTTATCACGGAAAAATATGAACGTTCGATCGGATATGAAAATGGACTGCATTACGCAACAATGTTCCAAGTGAAATGAGGCGCCATAGACTTGTTGATAGATCTTATTTTTGTTTTTAATGAGAAAAACTGGTAATGAATGAAATCATTCATGTTATTTAAATAATTTCAAAGACAAACAAGCGAAATTTGTTCAGTTTGATTGACTGGCTTTGTTATAATTTACATTACATCAGAAACTTGATGTAGTTAAAGTTTATGGCGCCTCATTTCACTTAGAACATTGTTGCGTAATGCAGTCCAAATGTAGTATTCGTTCTACAGACGTACGAAAATTCTTCTTCACATTTGGAGAATCGCTCTGTGTTCGTTTCAAGTATTCATCATTGAGGAAAAAACATCGCTATTTTAATATTTATTTTTAAAATCTCGATTGAAAAATCTTGAAATATTTACTCGAATACTCAAATTGGTACAAGGAAAAAATGTCAGTCACTATTCTAACCACCTTAAGGCGGTGCTTTGGAAAATAAGTGGGTAATTGCGAAAAAGTTGATTTTAAAATAAAGAAATGGAAAAATTGGAAAAATAAATGCTAAATGCCCTCAAAAAAAAGTCTCTAAAACAATATATTATAATTTAAAATCATTTCATTGTGTTATTTTAGAGAAAAACACTGCCAATGAAAATTATATCCTATTTTCATTGGCAGTGTTACATTGAGGAATAGATTATCATCCATTCCATTAGACCATATCCTTCTCCTTCGAAATCACTTCGAAATATTGAAAGATTTCGAGTTTTAGATAATTGACATATTTCATTCTTTATTTGCAAAATGAAAAAGCAAATTAATACCTAGGTGGTATTAAAATAATGGAAAATCACTTGATGCATTGGAATGAAAAGCTTTTATTTACTTCGGTGATTACCGCACAGCTCCAAAAAGACCGCACAAATGTAGTATTTCTCACCATGAAATAATCATGCGAACACATATTTCTCAAATTATAACTATTTGAGGGTCCTCAAATTATCTTCAAATTTTGTAAATCCGCCATTTTGGATCCATTTTGACTCAAATTTAAGTGGTTATATTCTGGTCACAAACTAATCCTACACACAAAGTTTGACCATTCTAGGCCGATTTGGTGATGAGATATGGAAGATTCATGAAATTTCCTGCAGCAATTTCCCCTCCAAAAGCCGTTTTTTGCTCTAACTCCCCTCCAAAATCACTGAGGAAGCTAAAATCAAAATACGTTTGTCACTTGGGCTCATTTTATCATATGACACAGCAATAAAAAATTTTCGACCCCTCCTGTACCCCCACCACTATTTTAGGTTGATAACCCTTCCCCCTCCAACATCATGTATGGAAGTGAATTCGGGATATAGTATACAACTTATCCCCAATAACCATATGAATTCATATTAATTACATTTTTACCAACTTGAGGCTCCTCAAGCTCTACTCAAAATTTTGATAATCCGCCATTTTGAATCCATTTTGATCCAAATTCAAGAGGTCATATTGTGGTCACCAACTAACCTCACACACAAAATTTGACCTCTTTAACTTGATTTTGGTGAGGAGATATGGAAGATTCAAGAAATTTCATGACTCAAAACTTCCTCAAAAAGCCGTTTTGTGATCTAACTCCTCTCAATATGCACTCAAGAAGCTGAAATTTGGATATGTTAGTATCCGTGACTCACTCTTTCATATGAAATCAAAAACGAAAAATTTGAGCTATTTGCCCTTCTCCAGCCCCCCTCAAAATTTGAGTGATCCGCCATTTTGAAATTTATCGAAAAAACAAAAAAACTATTTTTGCGTATTTGCAAGAAGAGTTCCTCACCGAATTTTGAGCGAATTTTATCCACACCCGCCTGCGCAAAGTGAGTGACACAAACAACGCAATTTTCTCAAAAATAGGTTTTTGCTAACTCGCCTCAAAATGCACTTAGGAAGGTGAAATTTAAATATGTTGGTGTCCGTGACTCACTCTTTCATATGAGATCAAAAACGAAATATTGAGCTATTTGCCTCTTCTCCAACCCCCCTCAAAATTTGAGTGATCCACCATTTTGAAATTTTTCGAAAAAACAAAAAAAATACTTCTGCGCATTTTCAAGAAGAGTTCCTCACCAAATTTTGAGCGAATTTTATGAATACTCGCCGGCGCTACGCGTGGGGAAAAAAAAAATATATATATCTATGCCACTATCCTTGTCAGGCCCTGGATACCATACAGACGCTCCAAGACCCGGGCTTATTTAAAGAGTTAGAAGAGTATATGTCAGCTTTTTGGAAAGCACTAATTGCCACAATTTACAGGAACCTTAGAGGGGTAGGGAAAACTCAAAATAAAAATATATAGTATTACAGGTATGGTTCATACTGTGCGAGACCCAGGACATGAAACGTATGTTGCGAGACCCACTACAGAATTTCTACTATCGTTGCCAGGCCCTGCGGTGTTGCCAATACCATCAACTATACACATTCTATTATTTATCATTATTACGCGATGAAACGAAATACGAGTTCGTGCAAATCTCAGCAAGTCTCGCGTTCATTTCAATTGAAGGAATGATAGAAATATGATTCGTAATGATTATTATCCCTCAATAAGATATTTGAGTTCAAATTAAGGAATGGCTTAAAAATGAAATTATTATAAAAATTAATAATATAATTGAAACGACAGTTTTATGTTGAAGAACTGCGTCACCTAAGGGTCGTAAAGGAAAACTCGAGTCAACGTATCATAGAACTTTTAATAACGAGGTCTGAATTACATGAGGTACAATATTCAACTAGCTTACAACATACGCGGGTTACAGATTGTGCGATACATATACGATAATACAATGACAGTGTCTTTTGCTAATAGGGCGCGCTCACGCGTCGAGTATGACAACAACCATAATACTGCATCAGGCAACGACGGCGGGCCGAAGCGATACCGCTTCATTGCCCCGGCGCGACAGCGAAATCGAAGTCGCGGCGTTAAAAAAGAGCGAGGGCCAGGAGGTGCCTGCCCCTTCCGCGGGGAATCAGCCCATTTGTAAATAAATAATATTATGACTACTGATAAGTATTGTAAACACCGAACAGAGTAAGCAAAGTTAATTTATAATTAAAATAAAGATAAATTTGAGTACCATCATAGAAAAAGTGATGAAAACATCATGGAGACCGAACCCCAGAAGTGGCTGAGGTACCGCGGGAGTCCTCCTTCTGAGACCTCGCTATTGGGAGGTCTTCGATGAATTTCCTGATGATTTTGTTGTGTAGTGTATATTTGTTTAATTTGTGATCGTGGTGGAATATCTCATCTGAAGTTTTTTTCATGAAGTCATGGAATGCAGTAGTTGGCTCCCATTTTTTCGTATTATGGATTAAGTGCTCGACCATTTCGCGTTTCTGTCGCTGGGAGATGTTTTCCTCTGGATAACGCATTGGCGGAATTATGGATATCACCTTTTTTGAGGCGACATCGTAGAAATTTTTTAATCTGGTCTGTAGTGTTTCTAGTGATATTTTCGAGTTTTGAATTTCTGAGTCGGCAATGGTGATGAGCATCGGTCCATTATGAGACCCCACTGCCTCCGCAAGTTCGTAGAGCGACATAGCCGGAGCAACGCCCATCACCGAATCCAGTATCTCCGATAGCCGATGTTTTCCAGCGTACAAGAATACAGCATCCCGGATAATAGCATACACCAAACCATCTCCCATCATCCGGTGTCCACGCTCGGTTTCCACCACATATGAACCGTTATTAAGCTTTATAAGGCATATTTTGTTCTTGTAGGCTGTGGCCCTGTATTTCATCACTTCGCTTTTCAATTTCTTTATCTGCTTGTTACGAGCTTCAATTGACTGTTCTAATTCTTGAATTCTATGTGTTCTAGACATTGTTCTAATTAAGATATTGTTCTAGGTGTAAAAAAAACAAAAGTTGGGAAGGGGAAGAAAGAAAGAAAAAACAGCAAAACACAGTGACTGGGAGCAACTGAGAGCTATGCCAATGACAGAATACAAATGCTGCAGCAACAAGAATAGAAGTATAGATCATTCACTATGTAGTGTCAAGATTTGACTTGTTGGAGTAGGTATTGAATAAATGAATTTATCGATTGATATTGTTGCAGGTGCATTGATCGCATGAAGAGATTACAGCATCATCTAAGTGTTTCACAATGGGCTTATACGTTGTTACTTGAGTGTGTATTAGATAAGTATCTGTTCTCTATTTTATCTTTAAATCGATACCTAATCATGTATTTAAAAAGTTTGACACGATACTTTGTGAGTTGTTTTTTTTTTTTTTTTTTCAGGTTCGCAATTTCTTGAAGATGTGAAGGTATTCCGTATCATCGATGAATTTGGGGTTTTTCATGACGACACCAAATAATATTCCACCGACAGATTTAGGTGTTTTTGAGCCAGGGATTAATGGCGATTCTAAAATACTTATTTTTTGAGCCTCTAAACAGAGAAGCCGAAGTCTAGTTTCACCTATTCGGTTAGCGATTTCCATCAGTAACTGTACATTTGATTCACCAATGGAATGGGCAATTTGGTTGATGGTATTGCTGTCTATTTGGTGTTGGTGTGTCCGTATGGATAATATTTTTTCCATGTTTGGCTTATGGCGTTTTTTAAGAATAATTTCCTCAATCTCTCTCTTATGCCTCTCATATTCACTGATTTTTTTTTGGTATGGCATTAATTTAATATCGATGGGTTCCTGTATGGATTTATCAGTGAGTGTTGCTAGTTGCTGTCCCATGTCGGTCAATTTTTGTTTTAAAGGTTGAGGATTCAGAGTCGATATTAGACGCGGGTCATTTTCTAAGTCCTGTAATTGTTTGCTCGTTAGATACAATGTCATTTGTCGTATGTTGACAATTTTTGTGTCATTTGTTTTATCTGGATCAAAGTGACGAACAGCGTAGCAGTTTTTTGTAATTTTTTTTTCAATGATATATGGGCCAATTCTTCTAGGGTATAACTTTTTTATTACCATTTTTTCGGCAGATGACTGTTCATGTGTAGTGAGTAGCACAATGTCGCCAATGCTGATATTCGAATTTTCGTTGTATTTTGCATTAAATTTTGCTTCATCATTTATGTTTTTTAAGGTTTGGTGCATGTAAACGTATGATTCAATGATGTCTCTTTTGGTCATGTCATTGACGTCAAGTTCGAGCAGTAGCTGAATGTGATCGCCATAGACGGATTTTTTCGCCAATTTATCAGCAAGTACGTTTGCATAGTCATATGCGTGGCCGTACTCGTGGTGAAGCTGAAATTTATCGAACTCACGAATGATTTCTGTAATCTCCATAAACAATGGTTTATGTTTAATCTCCTTTTTCCAGTTAGTCCTTACCCAGGTTTCCATGTGACCATTTATAGCATCTGTGACATATTTTGAGTCAGTATATATTTTTATGTTTTTAAATCCAGCACGCTTGGCTAGTTTTGCTGCTTCTTTGAGTGCCACTATTTCAGCTAGGTTATTTGTGGTTTTGAATCGTGGATCAGATATTATTTGACTGACATTTATAGGTGATTCAGGACGAAAGCATATACCTATACCGGCTACCGCATCTTCAGTGCCATTATTGCGGCATGCCCCATCAACTGTGATTCTGACATCGCCATCGAGGTCAATTAGAAAATTATTTTCATCAGCGAGTTCTTCTTCAGTGATGTCACAAATAGCTTTTGATTTTGGCTGTAATTGTTCTAGTTTTGTTCTAGCTTTGCCCCAGATGTACGCATAGTTCGGGGGATGGACCCGCATTACTCCACTTCCCGGATGTTCTATGATTTCGATGCCATATATCTCATTAGGAGTAAGCTTGCAGTCTGTGGGAGTGGCATTCATGGTTTCCTGGATATCTTTTATCAACATATGCCAATTTTCATGGGAATAATCTGGGTCATGGTGATCTATTCTATTGTAACTTATGCGCAGGAGAGTAGCAATTTCGCGCATGGATCGTTCAACGGATGATGCCTGTGGGTTGTATGGTGATGTAAAAGTGATCGTGATCTTTTTCTTTTTTCCATACTCCAACCACGTACTACTAGTAAATTGAGGACCATTGTCCGTGACGATTCTTTTGCATTTTCTATTATTTTTTTCTAAGTGTTCTTTTACAATGTCAATTATGATGACGCACTCATCCGCTGTGGTCTGAATTATAGGGTGCAACCAAGTATAGTGGCTGAAGACATCTTTGGCGACGATTAAGGATTTTGGTTTTCCTGTTGGGTTTGGTAGTGGGCCAAGGAGATCAATGGAGATAATTTCGCCTACTGATTTTGCGTTTACTGGCGCGTATTCTGAAGTAATTTTATTTCCATAAACTTTGTTCATTTTGCATATTAAACAAGCTGATGAGACGGTTTTGATGTGCTTTATGGCATTTGGGTAGTAATATATGCGCTCAAAAATGATTGCCAATTTAGCAGCGCCCATGTGCCCAGACCACTCATGTAGATAGTCTATGGTATCTCTGAAAAGTACGGTAGGAATTACTGGTAATGTGGTGCCATCCTTCAATTTTCTGCACAGGAGATTTTCGCTGATTTCGTAAATATTATTTATTTTGTCGTGAGGTTTACTCTGTTCTATACGTGTTCTAATTTTTTCTAGGTTTGGTTCCTGCCTCTGCCAAACGTGAAGATTACGGAGCGCCTCCTCAAGCTGAGGGGAAATCGCCATCACATCAAGTCTATTGACTGATGAATAGTCCATGCCAAACAGTGTGAGCTCATCGGCCATAAGCGAAATCGGAGAGCTTTTATTGGGTTTAATATCATAAATGATGTTAAATGAATTTAATCGCGTGATCCAGGTGGCAGCTTTCCTATGTATTTGCGCCATTTCGCTGAGCTTTGCCTCTATCGATTTCAGTTGCTGTTTTGCATGGACCGTTCTACCGTGGAGCCACATTTCCAGTTTTTTTAATGCTACGATTAGCGCGAGCATCTCTTTTTCGATTTTGGTATAATTTTTTTCGTGTTTTTCCAGAGTTTTGCTGACAAACATAACAACCTGTGGACCAAGCTCCGGATCAACCTGATAGAGTACTGCATCGGTGGAGTTATCATTAACTTCGGTTTCCAAATAAAAATCCAGGCTATTAATTGGTTTTTTTAAGGTAAATGGTTTCGTATACTCCCGTTCCAGGGTATTAAAGGCTTCGATGTGTTTTGGACCCCACTGGAATTGTTGATTTTTCTGCGTTAGCGAAGTTATTGGTTCGAGTATTTTTTGGTATTGTGGAATGAATTTGCGATACAGATTTACCATTCCCAAGAGTTTCCTGACTTGACGAATATTGGATAAATAAATTTTGCCTGTTTTTTTATTTAAATGCTTCTCCTTAAATTGTCTAAATTTTTCTATTTTTTCATTTTGTTTTTCTAGAGTACCGGGACCTAACACATATCCCAGATGATGCGTTTTTTGCGCGAATAATTCGAGTTTGTCTGGATTCAGTGTCATTCCTGACAGGTAAATTTTCTCGAAAACCTGCTTGATGCAGTCGACGTGTCGAATAAAATCACTATCCTGGATGAGTATATCATCGACATATTTAGTGATAATTGTGTCGGGATTGTCTGGCTTTATGTCAATGACTCTATTTATAATTTTTATAAATTCTGCAGATGCCGTTTTGAGACCATATGGGACGCGAGTGTATTCGAAAGTTTCTCCATCTACCTGAATGCCAAGATATTTTTGGGAATCTTGATGAACGGGAATTTGCCAGAATCCTGACCGGAAATCCAATGTAGTATGCCACCTACTTCCTTCACCTGCGGTAATAATGCGTTCAAGAGAGGGTGGTTCATTGTAATCATTTTTTAAGCATAAATTTAAAGTTTTCGGATTCATGCACAAACGTATTTCACCACTTTTTTTTATCCTAGGTAGAGATGAATTGATATATTCGGTATCGGATGGAACTAGAATGCCTTCGTTTATCATGGTTGGAATCACTTGGTCAATGGCGACTTTCATCTTATTAGAAGGACGAAAATTAGGTTCTCGCCATGGAGTAGTTTTATTTAATTTAAGCTTGACTGGAGTCCATTATACCTGCCAAGTTGACTGCGAAAAACATCCGCGAGTGGTACCAATTCATCAAATGCGTAATTTATCTCGTGTTCAGAGAGTAATCCTACTTTTTTTAATTTTTTTAGTGTATTCGAAAGTTTTGTACAGAATTTTCGTTGACCCGTGTTTTCGTCGGGTATGCTCTCTGTCCCTTGTAAATAATATACAGTCTCGATGTAATTTATGTCTAGGTGATTTTGATATTGGTGTTTCGTAAGAAAGTTCAACAATTCAGATTTGTCGACATTTGATGGTTGGCATGTCGCCACTGCCCTGCGAAGTATAATTTCGATACCATTTTTCAACATAGCATCACGACCGATGATTAAGATATTGGATGCTTTTTCTAATATATGAAACACCATTTTTAATCCTATTTCCCCAAAACACAGAGACAACTCGACATCGTATTGCATGGTCTCGATTATGTCGTCGTTTGCAATTTTTACCTTAATCGGATATTTTCTTTTTTTAAAGATGATGGATTCAGGATGTTTGTTTTTCAGGTGAAGTGCCATAGATTTCGAGATGACCGATGGATCAGCACCTGTGTCCAATTGTGCTGGGTATGGGCACTGATTGATGTGGAGGTGGACCACACAAGTGTTTCTTTCATTTGTCTTAGGTAGTGCATTTGTGACTTGGTTTACCTCTGCGATTATCTGAGGAGATGATGAACCCACTGTGACCGAGGGAATATTCTCACTGAGCAACTGTGTGGCATCAACACTGAACTGTGGTGACTCGGCAGTCTGATCCCCCTCATTGACTTCGCAATTTTGTTCTATAAGATTTTCATTATTAATTTGTTCTATAGTTTTGTTAGGATTGCTTTGTTCTATAGGTGGATTATTTTGGATTTCCTCGACGATTTGTGAGGTCTCATGTAAATCACGGTAGGCAGGACGATTTATGGAATGCTTTACCTCAGTGACAAGACGTCGAACGATCGCATGATTAATACAATAGATACCTGTTCGCGGCTCGCGATAAAATTTGTCAGATGAGACGATTACGTTGTTATATCTGTCCGTTTTTATGCGATTGTATCTGTCTCTATGTAAAAACAGTTCGGCAGGTTTATAATGTATATGAATTTTTTTTGAAATTTTGTGTAGTTGCCCAAATATCCGCCGGAAAGCTAAGTAACGCCGTATATTTCTATGACCGACATATGGAAACAAGACAGGAAAAAGTACATGGATGTCGCGAAGTATGATTTGATCGATTTTCGTAAGAATTTTTGTAGTCCAATAGCGAATGTAACGGAGATCAACTCCTGAGTCATTTAATTCCCGTGTAGCGATTAAAAGTACAATTTCTTGGTCTGGATTATTTTCAGGTAATAAGTCAGTAAAAATAGAATGATAGATTTGCCTTAAAGTTAAATTTGCTTTATACATTTGCGTGACATTATGACACATGTCGAGTTCTATTCGTTTTTTTGTTCGTTGATTTGTGCTGAGTTATCAGTTGACGATATAGGCTGGCTTGTATTTTGTCCTCTTATATATCTTCCATCTCTAAAAATGCCTCTTTGACCACGGATAGTATGGCAGGAAGAATCATTAACATTATCACGATTATAAGGTTGGCCATTGAAATTATTGTAATTCCACTGACGATTATTAGTGTGTGGATTGTATCCCTGACGAGTATAATTCTGCCTCCCACGATAGCCGTTTTGATGGTTTGGATGTTGCAAATTCGTATCGGAGTAACTTGGATATTTGTTTATTGCGTCTAGTGGTTTAATGTCGTTTGTGGACCCATCCAGCATTTCCATTAATTTTTCTAAACGCTGGAATATAATTTCTACCGAATCTAGATTTTCGTAGGAAATTTTGTTGGAAAACTTATAGGGTATTTTTTTATGGATATACTTGATAATTTTTTTTTGTTCTAGGTCCTCAATGTGAGACAATGTTTGACTCCATAATTTTAATTCACTGATGATTGATCTTATTGAAGATGTAGATGCCATCGTATGATTTTTGAATTGCTTTTTTGCTGTAGATTGTGCATTTGTGTCCCAGAATATTTTTAAAAAAACATTTTTTAATTCTTCGTAGTTATTGGCGGTGAGGGAAGCTCCTTTCCACTCATGAGACTGTATTTTTATTGCGTTACAAAAGAGCATTATTTTCACACGTTCATCTAAATTGGTTTCATTTGTGGCATTTTCAAAATATTTTATAAAAGCATGAGGGTGAAATTTGTTCGTTTGATCATAAACAATACCACTATTATTGAATAAATTTACTGTAACTTGATCATTTTGCCTTAGGTTACAAGCATTTGTGCACGGTGTTGCACATTCGCTTTCCCGTGTTGACCTGCTCTGCATCTCTATATTTTGGGGAGCGGAGTGGGTTTGTGAATTTGGTGGGGAATTAGAATTATTTTTGCTTGTCATGAGGAGCTCTAGAACGCTGGACAATTTATTGTCCACGGCGTCGATGGCAAATTTTTGGGATTCTGCACGAATAGCCATTTCTTTATGAACGCGATCTATTTTAGCATTAAATTCCTGAGCAATATCACTTTTAAACAATTTTAATTTTTTATTTATTTCAGTGTTTATGATTTCGTTGAGATGTGTATTTGATTTTTCGTGAGCTTCTGAAGAGAGATTTTTGGTTTGATTTGTTCTATTGTGACTGGGATTTGTAATTGTTCTAGGAATGTTCTCTGTATGATCTAGGTTTTCTTGTTCTGAGTCAGATGGATTTTGTAATTGTGGTAGGTATTGCCTATCCATCGTTGCCCTTGTACCTCTATTTGGTAGGATTCTTTTTTTTCTCGTTTTATTTTCATTTTTTGAAGTCGAATTTTCCTGAGCTACACCACTATTAGTAATTGTTTCGTGTTTTTCAGGCGAAGAATCCACGCCTTCGTTGCATGACAGAACACCATCATCATCATCGCTAGGTCGATTTTCGCCTTCATTAACGATGGCAATAGCATCAACATGGCTATTATTTATGTCATTTTCCATTGTGAGGTGAGATTACGACAATGTTGCGATTAGTTTGTAAAAATTAGTAAAATTAAATGAACATAACAGTACGAGATGTTGTTCTTTGTTTGTTCTATGTATATGTGTGTTCTAAATTGCAACTCTGTCAGACTTTGACTGTTTTTTGTCTTTACTTGAAAATCCTGAACAAAAGAAAAGATGGAAAGAAAATGAATTGAGAAGTTGACTGGACAATTAAATTTTAAAATTTTTTAGTTCGGGCGCCAATATGAAACGACAGTTTTATGTTGAAGAACTGCGTCACCTAAGGGTCGTAAAGGAAAACTCGAGTCAACGTATCATAGAACTTTTAATAACGAGGTCTGAATTACATGAGGTACAATATTCAACTAGCTTACAACATACGCGGGTTACAGATTGTGCGATACATATACGATAATACAATGACAGTGTCTTTTGCTAATAGGGCGCGCTCACGCGTCGAGTATGACAACAACCATAATACTGCATCAGGCAACGACGGCGGGCCGAAGCGATACCGCTTCATAATAAATCTAGAATTTTATATCTACATAATACATATTATAATTTATAGGAAATCTTTACGTTTGCTTTTTTCTTCATCGAATGTTCTCAAAAACAACTCAACGATTTTCCCTGAAATTTTGAATTTGTGTTCTGAGTACTGCACAGTTGGTGTTTAGGCCAAATTCGAAATTCAAACCCAAAAATGGGAGGAAGAGGAGGAGCAAAATTTTAGATTGGTAGTTCCCAAATTTTAAAATTGTTTTTTTGAAAATATTACTGAATTCTTTGATGGTAGATGACATTTTTTGTATTTCATCCCCTTTCTCCTCAGAGGAACTTCAACACTTCAAATTTGATGACAAGTAAAGTAAAAATTTTAAAAACATTTGAATTTCACTTTCCATAAAACATAAGTAATACCTACACACACCCATGTTGGTATCAGGTATGATGGTCGGACTTTACACCCCTGTAATACCATGGTCGGACCTTTTGTTCCAGTGCAGCTGGATTTCTAAATGATAGTGCATTTCCTTCTTCAGTTATTAGAAAACAAAATTCCCTGACCAGAATCTTCTTACACCCAAAAAAAGTGCCTAACACTCGGTAAGAAAGAATGTCATACGTTGGTAAGACTGCGTTGATGCCCATACACTTCACACTTTGTTAGGTACTATGGTATATGGTCGGACCTTCTATATGTGTTTTGTAAAAATTATGTTATACGCTGGTCGGACGCACATTTCACACCTCACGCACCTTATACATTCTATGGTCGGACTATTATGCTAGGTTGCCAAATACATAGCCTTTTAACTTGTGAAATACACCTTATATAAAGTCGGACTCATTTTGTGTATTTTGTAGAAATTATATTATACCTAAGTCAGACTTCTATTATACACCTCACGCACCTCATACGTCCTATGGTAGGACTATTATAAATCTCTTTCATAGTCCTATAAGACTACTCTACAAATGTCAGGCCATGCCTTGTTTCTGAAAGTTTTCTATAAATGATGTCATATAGAGGTACTGGAAAACCAGGTTTTCATGGTTAAATCAACCGAAGTGTCATTTCTGAGGTGAGAAGAGTGCGACAAAGTTGCGGTCGATTTGAACTTTTTTTTTTCAAACAATTGCTAAGATCAATGTGGCGTATAAAAAACTAAAATTAGAATACCAAAAAGTATCTACTAGAAATAAATTATTGGTGGATTTATAAGCAAGTGAGCGCCATTTTCTCCAATTTTACTAAAAAAAAATCAAAATTGTCGATTCAAAATGTATTTTTGCTTTTCCAATCTAAATTGTGAGTACATCATTGAAAGGAACATAAAATTATGCATCACAAAGAACAAGTCCAAGCCTGTGATATGGTTTGGAACTGGAAGTTTTCAAAATTTGGAAATTTTGCATTTTTCAGTGATTTTTGAAGTAAATAAAGAAAAAATTCCAATTTACATTTCTTGTATCGGAACGACAATTATGACATGTCATTGAACAAAGCATAAAATTATGCATGGAAAATAACAAGCCCTAATCAATTGCAATAATTTGCACAAAAGCTAGAGATCTTTAAAATTTGAACCATTTACATGTTTTGCGGTTAATTGAAAAAAAAAAAAAAACGTAAGCAGCCATGCCGCATTACTGGAGCTGAGTTTTTAACTGGGGCTTCTTTTGATTTAGTAATAACCACGCTCAACTGTTCATCACTACAGGCCACACCCAATACCAAGTCTGAAAACCGCTACCCTATCCTTTCCAAAAACACTTAAGAAGTTCAATTTGACACAAATGTAGTATTTCTTGCCATGAAATAATCATGCGAACGCATATTTCTCAAATTATAACTATTTGAGGGTGCTCAAATTATCTTCAAATTTTGTAAATCCGCCATTTTGGATCCATTTTGACTCAAATTTAAGTGGTTATATTCTGGTCACAAACTAATCCTACACACAAAGTTTGACCATTCTAGGCCGATTTGGTGATGAGATATGGAAGATTCATGAAATTTCCTGCAGCAATTTCCCCTCCAAAAGCCGTTTTTTGCTCTAACTCCCCTCCAAAATCACTGAGAAGCTAAAATCAAAATACGTTTGTCACTTGGGCTCATTTTATCATATGACACAGCAATAAAAAATTTTCGACCCCTCCTGTACCCCCACCACTATTTTAGGTTGGTAACCCCGCCTTCCCCCTCCAACATCATGTATGGAAGTGAATTCGGGATATAGTATACAACTTATCCCCAATAACCATATGAATTCATATTAATTACATTTTTACCAACTTGAGGCTCCTCAAGCTCTACTCAAAATTTTGATAATCCGCCATTTTGAATCCATTTTGATCCAAATTCAAGAGGTCATATTGTGGTCACCAACTAACCTCACACACAAAATTTGACCACTTTAACTTGATTTGGTGGGGAGATATGGAAGATTCAAGAAATTTCATGACTCAAAACTTCCTCAAAAAGCCGTTTTTTGATCTAACTCCTCTCAATATGCACTCAAGAAGCTGAAATTTGGATATGTTAGTATCCGTGACTCACTCTTTCATATGAAATCAAAAACGAAAAATTTGAGCTATTTGC
Organism: Phenacoccus solenopsis; assembly: GCA_009761765.1. Lineage (NCBI taxonomy): Eukaryota > Metazoa > Arthropoda > Insecta > Hemiptera > Pseudococcidae > Phenacoccus > Phenacoccus solenopsis. Next base: position 7,551 of record VFXL01000070.1, on the reverse strand, counting down.
CCTTCTCCAGCCCCCTCAAAATTTGAGTGATCCGCCATTTTGAAATTTATCGAAAAAAAAAAAAACTATTTTTGCGTATTTGCAAGAAGAGTTCCTCACCGAATTTTGAGCGAATTTTATCCACACCAGCCTGCGCAAAGTGAGTGACACAAAAAACGCAATTTTCTCAAAAACCGGTTTTTGCTAACTCGCCTCAGAATGCACTTAGGAAGCTGAAATTTAAATATGTTGGTGTCCGTGACTCACTCTTTCATATGAGATCAAAACGAAAAATTTGAGCTATTTCCTCTTCTCCAGCCCCCCTCAAAATTTGAGTGATCCGCCATTTTGAAAGTTTTCGAAAAAACAAAAAAAAGGGTTCTGCGCATTTTCAAGAAGAGTTCCTCACCAAATTTTGAGCGAATTTTATGAATACTCGCCAGCGCTACGCGTGGGGGAAAAAAAAATATATATATATATATATATACCAAAAAGTTGGACATTTGCCAGATGAATACAAATGGTCTGGGCGCCTATTATGAACATTCGTTACGAGTTAACGAATTCGCTAACGCTGATTCAGTAACGAATTCGTTATCCCTTCCGAAAGTAGCATATTATGAAGACTCTCTATTATAATGACGTCAAGTTTAGTGATAAGAGGTGATAAAGTATTTTTATATGGTTTGCGCCATTATCGGTATTCGGAGATTTTTATCAGGATTGCTAAAACCCCCCTTTTTTTTTTGTTTTAAAACAGATTTTTCGTTTTAAAACAAAAAACCTTCATGAAAAATAAAACATGTTTAAAACATTGTTTAAAACTAGTTTTAAACAGTTTTAAATTTTTTTTTTTAGTATTCAACTGTTTTAAATTTATAATATTTACGCTCCTCATCATAACTTCATAACTGAATAAGAAAAAATTAGGAATCATAATGATTATTTAATTTTTGCTTGAGAGCTACCAGCATGGAGATTGGAGAACCCGAGAAATCCCTATTCGTTTAATTATCCTCTAACACCTGTCGCGAGTCGTGACAAAATTCAAATAAATCAACATAATTATTTCATCCACCTTGACTTAGCTTAAATAATTCTATATTCCAGCAAGATGTCTCCCTATTGAAATTTGAAGTCATAAAATCAAATTCAAAAATAATTCACATTTAATCATTATACTGACGACCTTGACTTCTCAAGTTCTCAAAAGTTCAAAACATTTGAAAAAGGAAATTAGAAAAATATTTTCAAAATCTAGAAGATGCCTTTGCAGGAAGAAAATTCTTTGTCGTTAGCATTTTTTACTTACATTTCTTCGGTTAAATATCATAAATTTAAAGAAAAAATGAGGGGAATAGAAAACATGTTTAAAACAAATAAAAACGTTTTAAACGCATTTTGAACAAGATTTTGTTTTAAATTTAATTTTTTTTTTTAACGTTTAAAACATGATTTAAGCATATGTTTTAAACATTTTAGTTTACAACGCTCAACCCTGATTTTTATATTATTTCTCTATTTTTCCAAAATGAATTTGTTTTAATCATCAATTACTGTAAACTGCAAATTAATTTGAAATTTCAAAATTGAAATTATAATTTGAAAAAATTATAATTTAAACTTCTATCACAATATCAAAAATATGTAATAGTATAAAAATATAAAAACTAAAAACATCTAAGATGGCCACGCAAAAACAGTGAAAACACTACTGAAGCAACTTAACGAGCCTTAAAGAAACTTAACGACACCTCGAGACCAGTCGTTACATAACGACGCTTAACGAGTCTTAACGAAAGTTAGCAAACCTTCATAATATCTCTAGCGAGCGTTAACGAATTCGTTAACTCGTAACGAATGTTCATAACAGGGTTGCGTACCGGTACCGATACCGCGGTATATACCGACCAATACCGCGGTTTTTTGGGATTTACCGATACCGGTACCGTACCGACCAGAAAAAATACCGATACCAAATACCGGTACCATACCGACCGAAAATTATATAAATACCGAATACCGATACCATACCGACCGAAAATTATATAAATACCAAATACCAGTACCGTACCGACCGGAAAAAATACCGATACCAAATACCGGTACCGTACCGACCAGAAAAAATACCGCGGTACGCAACCCTCCAGTACCATACCGTAAATACCGCGATATTTATGATATTTATTTATTTATTTATTTATTGTTATTTTTTAATTTCGATCAACATGCAACACTGGTTTTGATTCTAACACGTTTTTTGAGTTTTCAAATAATTAGACTGGTGCGATATTGCCGACACATGGATAGAATTGTGTGATTTTTGTAATTTCTATTCAAAATTATTTGTTTATTTCCGTTTATTTTCAATATGGATGAAATTAATACTGATATACGAAGCTACTTTGAGATTGATGGCAGTGGTACTGGCACAAGAAGTATATGTAACTTATGCAATAAAACTAATTCAGTAAGTTTCAACTTCTGATCATAAAACCGAATAGAATAAAATACCTAAATATTGAGTGCTAAAACCTAAATTCTGAATTTCTAATACTAATTTCAAGAATTTGGTTTTTTGTTAAACAGGGAAGTAGCGCCAATCATTTGAATAATCTTAGGAAGCATATTCTTCATCATCATCAGAAACTTCACGAACGTATTATAGAACAAATCGCTACGAATAAAAAGAAAAAAAGAAAACTCGAGGAATATGATGTATCAGTAACGCCAATTTTGAATATAAATAAACCCTTAACAAAGGTTACTATCCAATTATCATTTCAAAAAATCGCGTTTGCATTGTTAAAAGAAATTGTGATTCACGGACGCCCTATCACCCTCGATACGAGATTTAGTTAGTCCATTACTTTCGGTGATGAATACGAAAGAAAAACCATGGGCATTAAATCGGGATAATTTAGTTAGATTTCTCCACAAAAAATCAAAACAAATGAAACAACATATAAAAAAAGAAACAAAGGGCAAACTAATTTCGGTTAAAGTCGATGGTGCAGTATACGCTAACCGCTATTTTATAGGAATAAATATTCAGTTCCGAGAAAATGTGGAAACATTCCACCTATATACCCTAGGATGCATTGAAACAGATTTTAAAACAACTGGAAAGAATTTGGCGGAAGCAATTGTGAAAAGATTAGCAGAATTTGATATCTTACCAGAACAGATATATACATTTACTCACGGACGTTAACTATAATATCTGGATATTTGGCTGCGTGTAAATAAAACGGCTCTGAAATAGAGATATCAGCCACGCCCACCGCAACGTTGCTTTAAACAGCATTAAAATACAAAATTATAAGCCACCACCACCGCAACGTTTTGCGATGAGCCAAATATCCAGATATTATAGTTAACGTCCGTGCATTTACTACAGACAATGGTGCAAATTATGTAAAAGCCACCGAAGATATCACCGAACAAATTAAAGATACTTTAACCACCCCTACTACGACTAATATGAATGATTCTGAACCTGAACCCGAACTTATTCCTATACTTAATGAGAATTCATTTGATTTTGAGCTCGAAAGTATTGAAGAAAATATTATAGAAGAAAGTGAAGCCCAAGCCATACCTACTAATACTGATACAGCCTATTTCAGTGAATGTGAAGAGGAATTCGATGATTTAATCCGAAACGTTAATGTCCTGAACCAAGTAGCTACAGGTATAAACAAAATACATTTTTTACCACAAAGATAATACTTATATGTTTAAATATGAATTTCTCCAATTACTATTAATTACCATACATGTGGGCAGTTCGCGAACTTCAAAAAAAGTTCCCAAGTTCAGTTTGTAAACTTGAACTGAATTAGTTTACTTCATTGTAGCGAGTAACAATCGGTCTAATTCCGATTGTTATTTTTACACAATCCAAAACAAAATTAAAATATTAATAAAATAAAAAAAAAACAATATAAATACAACCGGATCCTGAACTGACATCCGCTGCAGCTCCGGAGACACAACTTGGTCGTATGGAAAAAAACAATAAAAATTATAAAGAGTAAAACGCCATGCACAAAGATGCAAAAAAATAATAAATAAAAAGGAAAATAACACAAAAAAAAATATTTGAATGTTTTATGTTGAAAAAACACGAAAATAGATTATACACAAATAACGCAAAAGCATCAAAAGACGTAACGCAAGGAGAGCAAAAATAAAACTAAGGTAAACTTCCATACGACCAAGTCAGGTAGTATGGCTCGTCACTTATCACTTCAGAAACAAGACAACACGTGATTTTACGCATTACAGATGCCCCCCCCAAAGTTCTTGAGAGGTAATTTTCACAAAAAAAACTTACAAATATATGAAAATGACATCGCAAGACCTTTGGGTCCCTGTGTAAATCACTCCAAATCATCCACCACCGAGTCTCAACTATATAGTCCCTCACGCCTACGAACTGACGATCAGGAGTCAATTTATATCTGTAGTATGGAAATTGTGGTAATTATGAGTTAACGGCAAGTTGAATAAAACCGTGAGTGGGATGTGAGGTTCGGCAACTGCCGTCCACGCGACCCGATACTCACGCGACGTCGTCGAACTCTTCAGTCCCGATCAACGTGAGTACGTCGTCGATCACGCCAACGGCCACGTGCCCTTCCCCCACGAAAACCACCACGCTGATAATTTCTAACCTGTCTCTCTCGATTTGATCCCACATATGTTAAATTCGTCCGTTCATAATCATCACTCGGGTAAAAATATTTTTCCAGGTCAATCTTATCGTATACTATGGGCTCTTCAGTCGTTACATGAGTGTGATACTTTTCTCTTTGCCATTCTAAGCTCTTTTCTTCTTTAAGCCCCTCCTCAATAATCCATTCATATAATTGTTTCCTTAAATCATATAATACCCAGTCATCTGTCAACAACACTTCATGCTTTTGCCGGATGGTTAAAGTGTTTGGTAATTTCGCCATATATTCAACATATATTCTCTGCATACGATAAGGACGACTAATTATTTCGGTGAACCTTTGATTGATTGTTTTGACTGTATTTTTACTCATCAAATTTATACTCGTCTTTTTATGATCCCATGTTCTCCTCCTCTTTTTCTTTACCTTTTCTCCTGTATTAATTTTGATTTTCAAACTCTCCTCTTCACCCTTTTCACCTTTCATTATAGTTCTCATTATAGAGCTTTCAGAGCAGTCGTCCTCTGCAATCTCTTCATTTTTACCTGGCGTGATTACATACAGTGATATACAAGTTATATTTTTTTAACCGTTTTTCCCACTTGTCTGATCTGACTAACATTAACCACCTTCCTTACATCTGTATTAGTCTCCGATTCCACCAAATATAAATTTGGACCTAACTTTTTCACAATTTTGTAAGGACCATCATATCGTGCACATAACTTTGCGCTCATACCATAAGGTTTATTAGATATATTATGTTTAACTATGAATACCACCTCTCCTACCTCATAAATTGTTAGTTTTGGATGTGATTTATAATAATTAAATTCGAGTTTGATATTTTTTATACGATTAAATAAATTTAAAAATTCGTTTAATTTATTATTCTCGTGATCTTCATATTCATTTGATGCCTCAAGGGTGTTTTCTTCTTTAATGATCGCACGAGTAGCGAGGCTATCAGCCATATGATTTCCATAATCATATCCATGACCTTTTGTATATTCAAACCTAACATCCAAATTGTTTTCCTCAATAATGCGCGCGATATCACTAGTTAATGAATTATTCAATTCTAACCCTAACTTTGATTTTTTCTCAATCCCTCTTAACCTTTGCAATATCTCATGAATTGCATAATTCGAATCTGTAAAAATCGAAATCATCTTATACGTCTTATGATCTACGATTAAAGATAATGCCCGCTTAACCGCTTCAAGCTCCATTATGTTGTTTGTGGTTTTTGTCGCCTTAACTACATCGGATACATTCAACACATGTTTAGGCCCAAACCAAACTCCAATGCCCCCAACTGCATCTGGTCTACCATTGCGGATGCAACCACCATCAGCATGTATAATTACTCTCCCATCCTTATCCAACAAAAAATCCCAATTATTCGACTTTTCAAAGTTATTCAACTCCTCGCGTAATGTGCACAATTTTTGTTCGATATTAATTTTAGTTTTCCAAATAATGTCGCAAAAGGTTCTTCGGCGTCATTTACCCCAATAATGTCATTCGGACATAAACCATGCTCCAGTGGCAATGCATTCATTGCATTAATAATACCCTGTACGCCTAATGCCCAATGCATGTGATGAGTCATCCCTACGATTGTAGTATTCACATATATACGAAGTTTTGCACCCAATTCTTTCATAACGCGCTCAGTTGGGTTTGATTTTGGGTTGTATGTAGTAGTATAGCGGTTCTCTACTGAAAATCTCTCACAAGTTGATGACCACGATTCACTACGAAATTGTACACCATTATCTGTTAATACTACCTTTGGCGTTAAATTACGATCCTTTACAAATTTCACCACCTCTTTCAGACGTTCACTACATTTTTCTGCCGTATTACGCTTTAAGCAAAAACCCCAAACATATCCCGAAACGGCATCCCTTCCAATTAAGATAGAATTAACACCACCTCTTGATGTCGGTAAGGGACCAAATAAATCAAATGTCAACATCTCGCCAACTTTATGGCCCTCGATAACCGATTTAAATTCAGATGTGACTGATTGGTTAGAGGACTTATATAACCGACATACGTGGCATTCATTGATAATCATGTTTATCTTTTTTTCTTGGTTCGGCCACCAGAAAAACCATCGTGAAATGATGAATAATTTTTTGCAACCTACATGGGTGTAGAAATCGTGTAAATACTTGGTAATATCATAAACCATGTGATTAGGCAATACAGGAACTTCATATCCCTCTTCTCGGAAGCGTCTAAATAATATCCCACTATCTTGATCAACTCTATAATGTTGGTGATATTTTGAAGATTGATCACCCAATGAGTTACTTATACGCTTTATTTTATTATCCAACTCTTGGTGAGCTTTTAAATTGCCCAAACTTTCAAGCAAAACATCATCTATCTTTGTGCCAAGATAACCAACATATATTCCTTTCTTATATTCGCAGCTTAAACCTGCTTCTAATGTCGAATCACAGCTAAAATTAGATAGAGTTATCTCAGGTAGATTGTCTCCTATTAGTTTTGATATATTAGAATTTTTTCGAGGAAGAGTACAATCCAGAAAAAATGAATTAAACATTATAACCCAGTTCGCTATTCGTTTATTGAATATAGCAACTTCTTGCCTTTTTCAATAATGATTCATATTGTTCACCAATCTTAATCTTTCGACCAAATATAAGAGTTTTAATTTTTTCTAGGCACATGAATAATGCTAATAAACTTTTTTCATGAATTGTATATCTCAACTGTGTCGCATTAAACCCTTTGCTAATAAAGAGATTGACCCTTTCAATCCCATCACTTGGATTTATTTGAGTCAAGGTTGCATGTACATGTCCGAGGTCGTCATTAAGATTGATATATAAGTGAACGGCACATCAGGTAA
>VFXL01000067.1:0-40001 GCA_009761765.1 Phenacoccus solenopsis | reverse complement strand
AGAGGTTCATTCAAATGTCAAAGAAAAAATGTTTTTGGTAAATGGTTACGCAGAAAACTGAAATTTGAAAAATAAGTAGAACCTATAAATTATCATTTGCTGCGCATCACTTCGCATATCCACCATAACAGAATTAATTCCGACAATTAGAGAAGCTTTCGGTTTCGGAGGTAAAATAGAATTACTCCTCGCCCGTCATCTCGGCTAAAAACCTCGCAATTTTAATCCGACCGCGAACCTATTAAAATTACACGCGTACGAATTACGAAACATTACCCTCGCGAACACGAGTATCGACTAAAAATATCCCAACGTTTCAAATTTCACATTGTTGTACTAGCTGGACTTGACATCCACGGCAATTTTTTCTGCATTCCGTTTGTGGTCTGGCGTTCATCCGGAACCATTCGGCATACAAATATCCGCATTAACACGCAAATAAGTAAAAAAGAGAAAATAAAATGTACATGATTATCACAAATGCAGAATATATCTTTGGTTTGGTAACCGTTGGCGCGAAATTTCTGTTGTCCGTGTGCATAGCTGCTGGCTTCTCATCTGCAACACATGGCATAGCGAATGTTTTAAAACGCCTAACTTTTATAACCGTTTACCATGCTCGATAAACGCAAACTTTTCGAAAAACTTAAAATTACACGTCCGCCGTCCTATATAAAAATATCCTCCGCGTTCTCATTTCGACCGCCATTTGTTAATGAAAAATTTGCCCGCGATATACACTTGTTACCGGGTCGTAACGATAATCTGCGGGATTCAAAATATCTATGTATAAACGAGGAAACTTTTATTAGGTATCGAAAATTTTCCTTTAAATTATCCACATAGTCGAGGCAGTCAGTCTACATCGTACTCAGACATAATCTTTTTTTTCTATAAAATGTTTACTTTGTTGCCTCCAACAATATATCAAAAGTTACCTTCGATGCCACATGCTTCATGAGAGGGATGAAGCCTCTAAAGTAGTTTTTCCGATTTATTTCGAAAACTGTAGACTCTATCGCAAAAATAGTTCAATGATAAAATATTTCTAACAATATTTCGAATGAAAAACGTCATCATGATTTTTTTGACAGAAGCAATAGGAGTGATGCCACGTCCTTTCATAAAAAAAAATATTGATCAGAGAACCTAAAATATACATTACGTACATGGGCATTAGATTGAAAAAAATTATATTTATATCATTCTGAACGTGTGGTAACTAATATCTGGATTTCTCATCCATACCTTGCTTAATATTATGCTCTCTCAAAATTTTCCTCTCACTCCTCCACCTTGTTCCCTCCAACAACACCTGTGAAGAAGGTGGATTGGTAATATATATAGTACATTAGTTATAATCAGTTATCACATGAGCTCGTAACTCATATTTAACAAATTTGAGTGATTAGAGACTTACAAGCTCTCCTCAAATTTTGATCCGTTAATCTCACTCATGCTCACAAGCAGTATAGAGCTTAAAAAATCCCACCTATTCCCTCCAAATATTGCAAAGAAGTCAAATTCAGGATATTTAGTACGTACTTCTCGTTCAGAATCATCATACGAGCCCATATTTATCGAACTGAAGCTATTTGAACCTCCTCCAGCTTTCCTTAAATTCTGTGATCTGCTATTTTATATATATTCGGACTCAAATGTAGGGGAACATATTTTAGTTTTTAATAATCCTACAAACGAACTACGAAGTTATAGCTTTTTAAGTACATTTAGTGAGGATATAAGGAAGATTCGTGAAATTTTTTGGAGAGATTTTGACTCTGAGATCCGCTTCTCCCTTTCACTTGCCTACAAAACTACTTAAGAAGTTGAAATTTAAATACTATCCATTCATTTGATTGTTTAACATCCAGCTTAAAAATTCCAATACATATCTTTGAGTATTATTAATCAGGGTTGTAGGAACAAACCCAAGAACGAGAACGAAGAACAACAAGAACAGAGAATTTTCATTGTTCCTGAGGAACGGAACCAAGAACGAGAACATAAAACTGATAGGTATGAAGAACAAAGAACAGAACGAGAACAGAATATTTCCAAACTGAAAGATCAAAGAACGAAACGAGAACCAACTAATGTAAAATGCTGAAGAACGAGAACAAAAACAAGAACGGATATAATTTTGGGTTGTTCTTCGTTCTTTTGAAAGTTCATGATTTGTCATGAAATTAATAGATATCATGAGAGGAAAGAGAAAAAAATTCTTTTTTTTTCATTATTAACTTCAATTAATTAATTTTCAATTTCAACAACAATATAAACCGTAAACACATACTTAGTTAAAAGAAAAAAAAAAAAAAAAAAGAAAGAAGAAAAGAAAAAGTTGAAGTTTGAAGAACGAGAACCGAACAAGAACGAGACCATAAAGAATTTAAAGAACGAAGAACGGAACGAGAACAACATTGTAAAGAATTGAAAGAACGAAGAACCGAACGAGAACAATTGAAACATTGAGAATAAGAACGAGTCAGGAACAGAATCAAATGACTGGGTCTTTCTACGAACGAGAACAGGAACAAGAACAGACATATGTTTGTTCCTACAACACTGTTATTAAGTAATATGGAGGGATAAAAGTCATACTCTTAGCATTACGAATCAAGGGACCTGATAGAGAGCGCTATATCAGATGCGAGTTGTACACTTGATATACAGCAACGTCCCTTTACTAGAGATCGGACGGAAACGGAAAGTGCTCATTGGTACTCATTCAATACTCCTGTTTCCCCACTAATCTCTGACGTCACAATGCGGACCTGAAAACGCATCGTAATGTACAATTTTGCATTGTACTGTATACTAAGTGTACAACTCATGGTTGTCGCAGTACTATCTATCAAAACTCCGATGGAACTACACTTTTATCTCTCCATATTACTATATTAATACTCAAAGATACATATACTATAGTAGAAGTAAAACTTAAAAGCATAAAATAATGGCGATGCTGCTACGATTAGTTCTGGTAACAAAAAGAGAGAGCGCTACTAACAGATTACATAGATAATAGGTAGAAATAGGTTTAAAAATGATGCCGAATCTATTCAGTCAGTTGTTATCAGCTAATATTGTTTGTAAATGCATGACTTTGATGTTGACTTTAGCAACAATAATTTTACATAATTTTAAATTGTTTCTCATATCAACGAATAAAATGTATACCAAAAAATTGACGCGATTTAATATTTTATTTGAAAACTGACGCAGGAAATTCCATTCACAACAATACTACGAAAAGAAAAAAATGACTACACTTATTATTGTCCGTCAAAAATAGCACGAGCTAAATTGTGTCAGTTGCGCAAGCTAAAAGCTAAAAAAAATTTCAAATTTTTTCGGATTCCCAAAATATTATTAAACCGAAATAATAAGATGAGAATACTGGGAATAAGATAACGAATAGATTTTAATTTTGTGAGTTAACTGGGATTAATAGTTATTATTAAAACATAATCTGATAACATGTTTGGACGCGTTCGTTTTTGCAAATAAAAAAAGAATGATAGTAAACAAAATCTAGTTTGGCAAACCCTGATGATGATTCGTTTTGGCTTTCAGCGATGCCTTTCCTACAATTTAGCTCATATTATTTTGGACGGATAATTGGGACCCGAACAACCGCTTGAGCGCCAGTGTTCTAGTGAGCCTCTATTCGGTAGACAATTTTATGTGCGTTCGTGAGATTCTGACTAGTTTGAGCCTCTATGGGGCATGTATGATTTTAACAGTAGTTTCCACCAATCAGACGAAGGTTTATAAATCACTTTAAACACGCAGCCAGCAAATTTTTCTAAATACAAATTAGATACACAAAGAAAACGAACATAATTTATGATAAAAATTTTCGTTGTTTACATTTACACTATACATGCCCCATACAGCCTAATTTGAGCAGTTAGACTTTTCGCCACCAGATGTCAGCCACTTTGCGTTCGGGTCCCAATATATAATCTTTCGAATCTTTTGTAGAATAATTCAAGCAACTGGTTCGCTTTCTGACTGACATACGTCATGCGTGTAACAATTAGGCCTGAGCAGAGGGGGTGGGGGTGGGGGGAACGAGGATCACTGAAGGCCTTACGACTTGTCGCATCAACGCTAAAAATCTGCTTCTACTTCCACGACTTTTTTTTTGCTCTTATGACTTTTCCTCCTGTCCTGGCTCCTGCACCTAGATTTTCTCTGTACAGCGCTGGTAACAATCAATCAGCAAGTTAGAGCGTGGTAAATTACCTCCAATTACTCGTAAAAAGAAACATGAATCAGCTGGTGATTTAAACCAGTTCAGTTCATCTTTAATGAAAATTGAACGATATTATTTAGAAAGGTAGAAATGAAATATTATAGATTTCATCACATTCTGGCCTTATGATTGGTTGTTATTCACGTGACGTACAATCAATTTTTAGGAAGGTAAAAATGAAATATCCTACATTTCATCACATTCTAGCTTTATTCACATTTATTCGTATTACGCATAGTTGTTCACACAATTACACAATGTTCGTGAAATCAATAATAATCTAAAACACGTTACCTAACGAGGCTGGAGAAAATTCACCTCAAACTACGTCGAAATTCAAGTAGACATACAGGAGAAAGTGAAGAATAGAACAAGGACCAGGAGTCACCCAAAAATTTGACTCTAACTCTGAACTTTGACTTCGGAGCATTTCTCCAAACATGACTCCGACTCCACTTTGACTCCGGAGCAAATCTGAAAACTCAACTTCGACTCTGACCTGACTCTGGAGTCAGTTAAAAATATGACTCTGACTGAAGCCTCCGATTCCAGAGTCAACTTCAAAACCTTGACACAAGACTCTAGCTTGACTCCGGAGTCACTGCGGTTTCGGATTCATTTTGACTTCGAATCCGCATTGACTCTTGGTCCCTGGTACAGAATACGTGCTTTCTGATTGTAAAAATGATAATCAAGATGTATTTAGCATATTAATGGACATTACGAAGCTATTAATGTGTGGAAACTTTAATTCGATCTTGAAATTCAAGTTGAGATTGAGAGAAAGGAAATTAGTTACCTTAATTATTATTCTATAGGGTAGTTATTATAGTAACTGGTCCATTTCTGATTGGTCATACATCACAGCATAGCGATCAATCATAAGGTTAGAATAAGATGAAATCTAAGCAATTCCATTATTTTCTACTTTCCTAAATAGTATCGTTCAGTTTACAACGAACGACTGAAATTCGTTTGTGATTTGAATCATCAGTTGATTCATGTTTTTATACAAAGGTAATCAATGGAGACTTCCAATATGTTATTTGAGGCAACCAAGTAAACATCCTATGAAGGGTTTAAAATTACTGAAGATACGTAATACTTCTATCACCTGGCCTGACAAGTGACAGCTCATGCACGTTTTCTTTATTGTCTTCAACCATTAAATATATCGAAATAAAAAAATAAAAAAATATATAATTCAACTAATCAAATTCAACATTATCTGCGATCTGACTGACGTCATCAATACGAAAGTAAAAAGGATAACGCGGTTCTTTTCGATGCTCATTAAATTTGTATACACTTCGTAGCGAGTGAAAAACTTATACTTACAACTGTATAATGTTTCTAACGCTTCCGAGCAGAAGCTCGAAGTCGACCAAGCGTACCACATGTATAATGCAAAGTGCACTAAATAATAGAAATGCTGATTTTTTTCATTTCGCTAACTTTTCGCCAAACTTAGCGCACAAGTTTTGTCAACGACGAGCGAACGCGAAAAGGCAAATGTTTGATTAACGCGTTTCTTATATAAAGCATACTACGCCAGCAGGTACTTTGAACATAAGCAAATAAATATTTAAAATTCAAAGACCCCTTTATTCACTATCCTCGCTGAAACGCGACGTGTAATGGGAAAGTGTATTACCGAAGGTGTACTCGGATACTTACCATCGAGTATATGTACAGAGATACTAGCTGGTTTAACGTTCGATGGTACGCAGCTGTAGTTGCCGCTATGCGAATGATTGATGGTAGCTATGGTTAAACTGCTACCGGTTTTATTTTTAAATGTACTAATGCCTCTGTATTGGTCGAAATTTATCATCGCGTTCTCGTGGTACCAAAATACGAAACTAGGTTCTTCAGTCGAATGAACAAATTTACACGTCAAATGCATCTCGCTACCATTTTTTATGTACAGCTCCGGTGATCCGTTGATCATAGCATATGCGTCTAAAAAAAAAAAATACGAATTTAGCTAAGCAGAATTTTAGTTTAACGAAAAAATATATAAGAAAAAAGTAAGCAGCATCATTCAATGTTAGACGTGCATTTAAATTCATGTTGCCGCAGGAAAAAAGGAATTGTTCAAATTTTATCAAACAACATACAAGATATAATTTGATCAAATTTGATTCAAATAGTATTGGATTTCATTCGACGCAATATTATGGAATTGTACTTCATCTTTATATTCCAAGGGGGTAAGATCAAATTTGATCAAAATTCATCAAACATGATAAAATTTGATGAAATTTCATCAACAAATTGAACAGATATAATTTGATGTAATCTGATCAAATTTTGTTTACAAGAAACGGCATTGTATTTGATGCAATTTTATCGAATTTCATCAAATTTCATCTTAGTATTCCAAGAAAAAAGAAAAAGATAACATTTGATCCAAATTCATCAAATATGATAAAAATTTGATCAAAGTTTCATCAACAAATTAACCAGATATAATTTGATGTAATTTGATTAAATTTGATTCAAATAGTATTGGATTTCATTCGATGCAATACTATGGAATTAAACTTCATCTTTATACTCCTAGGGGGAAAAGATCAAATTTGATCAAAATTCATGAAACATGATAAAATTTGATGAAATTTCATCAACAAATTGACCAGATATAATTTGATACAATCTGATCAAATTTTGTTTATAAGACACTGCATTGCATTTGATGCAATTTTATCTAATTTCATCAAACTTCATCCTTGCATCCTAAGAAAAAAGAAAAAGATAACATTTGATCCAAATTCATCAAATATGATAAAAATTTGATCAAAGTTTCATCAACAAATTAATCAGATATAATTTGATGTAACTTGATCAAATTTGATTCAAGTGGTATTGGATTTCATTCGATGCAATTTTACCGAATTTGATCAAATTTGATCATCACATTCCAGGAAAAAAGAAAAAAAAACAAATTCAATCAAATTTTCATCAACTAATTGACCAGATATAATTTGATCAAATTTGATTCAAATATCTATCTTCATATCTCAGGAAAAAGATCAAATTTGATCAAAGCCATCAAATATGATAAAAATTTGATGAAGTTATATCAACAATTTGGCCTGATATAATTTGATATAATATGATCAAAACTTAGCAAATTAGATATATTCTGACAAAAATTAGACATAAAGTTATCAAATTTGATGAAGTATAATCTAATTTGATCAGATTTGATCAAAAAAATGACTACGTAAAATTTTATCAAATCCAATTAAATTTGTCTAATTTTATGAAATCATGTCAGCATGTGAAAATCAAATTTGATGAAATTGGATCAAATAGAATGCAATATTTCTGGATGAAATTTGATTACATTAGATTTTTTTCATCAAATTTGTTAACTTTTTATCTAATTTTTGTCGTAATATATCTAATTTGCTCAGTTTTGATCAGATTACATCAAATTATATCAGGTCAATAAAAAAACCAAGCCTTCTTCACATTTTAGTGATTTTCACGCACTATAATAGACATTAGCAGGCCTGGAGAAAGCCTTAAACATAATAAATATCTTGAACAGATGAAAATCAAAACTGATCCCATTTTTTTTCCATAGGTGAACTTATATAGTTCAATATAATGATCAATTAAAGACGTCTCAATTTCTAAGATCAATAAAGTTGGATATTTTTCGCCAAAATCTCAGCAAAAAAAGGAACAACTAATTTTTCAAAATCAAAAATATT
The DNA here is from genome assembly GCA_009761765.1 of Phenacoccus solenopsis. Classification (NCBI taxonomy): domain Eukaryota; kingdom Metazoa; phylum Arthropoda; class Insecta; order Hemiptera; family Pseudococcidae; genus Phenacoccus; species Phenacoccus solenopsis. The sequence goes on along the minus strand of VFXL01000067.1, from coordinate 32,012 downwards.
TAAAACTGAAACTATCTGGGACACTTGTTTGAATTATTTCATCCAAAGACATTTTCGGGTATTCATTCAAATCTTCAAGAATCGTCTTTCGACCACTACCGATAACAAAGTCGAATATCATCCCATAAGTGGCACTCCAAGGTATACGGATGCAACTCAAAATACCATCTACGAAAGCCTCGCCGTTGCGGTCACACGTAAGTCACATTAATTTCGGCAACGTCGAGCTTGAATAATTTCGGGTAATTACTCGTTTATACGCGAATACTTAACTCTCGCAAACTTACTCAGTACCGAATTAAGGTAACATTGGGTGCAGATAATATCTCCGGCTCCCACCGAAACTCCGAGCTCTAGTTTAAAACTAGTAAAATTAATGGCACCGGTCGGGGTATCGTCGTCGGCGGTAAATTAGAAAATTTATTAATTTAACTTTGATGTACGACCATTCCTCGCCGCTTCCGTGTACAAATGGCCGAATCCTAATTTCGTCTTAATTTCACCCCGCGCCTACAAATTACCTGTATAATTCATATCTACGTATCGTGTAACCGAGTTTTCAAAATTTACCCTACCGAAAAAGTGACCTAAAACTGTTACTATTTTGTTCCATCCCTACTACTGGCCGAAAGCTGGCACAAGGATGAGCGAAGAAAATTTTCGACTTCGTGAAAAGTTCACTCATTAAGGATACCACTGGAACGGAGTACAAATCTACTCGATCGTTCAACTAAAGGGCTATTAGTAGTTGTCCAGGTCCGCACGATATTCGACAGTTACGAAAAGAAATATATCCCGTTGGAATTTCCGACACGGCCAAACGTGAACTGAATTTCCTTCCCGTCCAGTCCTTATGCTGTCATCGTTATCAGTGACGAATACGTATAGGCATAGTTTCGAGTCGTGCTGAATCAGCATTAAGACGTACGAGTCCAAATTACCACCAACTGGTGCAATTTGCCCTTTCAATATCCGAAATAGATATTTTCATTTCTACGTTTATACTGTTCTTGCCAAATTCGGTAGTATTCGCTTAGTTTGAAATTTGAAAAATAGATTACACGAATGAAATTTTCGATTTATTTTCTTCTCAAAATCTCTTCTTATTATAATTTTAAATACGTCGAAAATCTATACTTGCATTCCATGATGCAGGTGATAACTTCTAAACTTTTTTCTTAAAAGAAGAGGGCTGATACATTCCATTCATAAAGCATTAATATAACATGAGAGAACCGATAATGAAAAATATACTCCAAGACTTTTCATGAAAGGATACTACGAGTAAGCATGAGTACATAGAAAATAATTACAGTACGAATGAAGAATGTCACGAGGTGAAAAACTACTGTTAAAAAATTTTTATCTATCTACTTCCTATCGTTGCCAATAATCGTGAGTAATTCACTGTATAACTTACATTTGGATTTAAAGACAACAGAAACTTTTCCTACCAGTTGAAATTGCCCAAAGTTTGGCAATCATTTGAAAAAAATTTTAGGGATGCCAATAATTTTTAGTTGAGTTTTCAATTTACGAACGACAGCTATTACAGCCTGGCTGATTTGAGAAGGGGGTCAGGGTAAGGTCTGGCAAATGTGCAACTTTTTGGTATACATATAATTATTTTTTCACCAAGCGTAGCACCGGCGAGTATTCATGAAATTCGCTCAAAACTTGATGAGAGATTCTTCTTGAAAATACAAAAATATAACTTTTTTGTTCCTTCAATATACTTCAAAATGGCAGATTACTCAAATTTTGAGGAGGTGTTGAGGAGGGGCAAATAATTCGAAACTTTTGTTTTTGATCTCATATGAAAGAATGAGTCACAGACACAAACGCACCTAAATTTCTACTTCCTAAGTAAATTTGGAGGGGAGTTGGAGCAAAAAATTATTTTTGAGGAAGTTTTGAGTAATAAAATTTCTTGAGTCTTCATATCTCCTCACCAAATCAACTTAGAAAAGCCATACTTTGTGTGTGCGGTTGATTAGTAATCAGAATATGAACTCTAGAATTTGGGTCGGAATGGAACCACAAACCAGGCGGATTATCAGAATCTGAGTAGAGGTTGAGGAGCCTCAAATAACTCAAAATGTAATTAATATGAACTCGTTTGATTGTTAGCAGTGGCGCAATTAAAGGGGAGGGCTAGCGTGCCAAAGCCCTCCCAAAAAAATTCTTCGAAATTTCAAAAATCAATTATTAAACGTATACGCGTAAATTGCAGGGAAAAAATTTAATCGTTCTATCTTGACTGCCGTTGTAGATTTGTATTCCTGTAATAACAAGTACACCAGAAAAGTCTTTTTCAACCTTGGAAATCGTTTCAATGAATTGGTGCTACTAAAATGTTCTTCGCCAAATCGGCGTAACTGCCGACGCGGTCTTGAAAATTTTAGCGAGGAATCTTTGAAAATTATATTTTGTTCTATAATATTTCAATATACAACATATAGAGGGCTCACAAATGGCTCATTTTAAAGATATTGAAATGCAAAATGATTTTTTTACTTTGCTATGAATTATCTCAAAAAGTAAATCAATGACAATTATTTCTTAAAAGTGAAACACATTCGGAATTTCATGCATTTTTGAATGAGCCACTTGTAAACTTTCCATCTACATTTTTTCTTGAGATATTTGCAAGAAACTAAGCAAAAAGTCGAATGTATTTTTAGTACTGGAGCTCGTTCACAGAGGGCGCTCTAAAATGAATTGGTTTTATTAAAATAACTCGAGACTCACATCGATGGCAATAATGTTTTAAAATTGAAAGCTTTTTCGAATGAGCTGTTTCCGAGCACTCTCACTCAATTTTTACCCTGAATATTAATAAAAAAAACTTTCTGACTCCTTTTTCAACATTTATGAGTGAAAAATTCGTTTAAACCGGGGGGGGGGGCTATCTATGTACGGTTAATCTATAATACAATTCATTTTTCAATTTTTTCAAAAAATTTTTACACTTCATGAAAATAGGAGGGTATCAACTGAAGTTCGAGCCTCCTTTTTTTTAGCCCCCTCCAAAAAAAGTTCCGGTTGCGCCACTGATTGTTAGTGATAAGAAGTATAACATATGCCCAATTCACTGTCATCATGATGTTGGAGGGGAAGAGGAGAGGTTATTGACCTACAAATGTGGTAGGAGTACACGAGAGGTGGAAATTTTTTTATTGTGATGTCATTATGATAAAATGCAATGTTATTTGCTAACCTGAACAAGCCCCAATTAAAAACTCAGCTCCAGTAATACAGTATGGTTGCTTACTTTTCTTTTCTTAAGCTCTTCGTTTCGAGGAAAATTCGAAAACAAACAGAACTTTTCTTATAAGAATCAATGTAAAACATTCATCTATGAGGCCACCAATAAAATCATTGACTGATTAGTGGAAAAAGTGACTCATGATGATAACAAGGTAGCAATAATGTGTTTGAACTTAATACGAGCTCCTTCATACTACACATAGAACTACTTATATGACACATGTATGATAGTTTGTCTACCTTGACTGTTGAAGGAGCGAGATACAAAGTTACAAAAAATATTTTTCACCTTTGTAATGAACACATGTGAGTTGAGATAAAGGGAAGTGGGAGTAAAGGATGTAAGCACACTGCCCCTAACACTTTTATTAATGATGGAGCAGTTTTGGGATTTTTGGGGCGGACTGATTATTGGGGAGTATTATTTATAGGTGCTGGGTTACTTATATTAGAGTCAAGGATGGTGATTGCTCGCCAAAATCCCTTGGCGACAGACGAGGATACATTATTTTTAGCTGAGTTTTTAACAAAACGATAGCTATTACAGCCTACCTGATTTGGGAAGGGAAGGTCGGGGGAGGGTGGGGTCTTCAAATCTTTGCGTTTCAGACCATTTGTAATCATCTGGCAAATGTCCAACTTTTTGGTATATATATATTTTTTTCCCCCCACGCGTAGCGCCGGCGAGTATTCATAAAATTCGCTCAAAATTTGGTGAGGAACTCTTCTTGAAAATGCGCAAAGTATTTTTTTTGTTTTTTCGAAAATTTCAAAATGGCGGATCACTCAAATTTTGAGGGGGCTGGAGAAGGGCAAATAGCTCAAATTTTTCGTTTTTGATTTCATATGAAAGAGTGAGTCACGGATACTAACATATCCAAATTTCAGCTTCTTAAGTGCATATTGAGAGGAGTTAGATCAAAAAACGGCTTTTTGAGGAAGTTTTGAGTCATGAAATTTCTTGAATCTTCCATATCTCCCCACCAAATCAAGTTAAAGAGGTCAAATTTTGTGTGTGAGGTTAGTTGGTGACCACAATATGACCTCTTGAATTTGGATCAAAATGGATTCAAAATGGCGGATTATCAAAATTTTGAGTAGAGCTTGAGGAGCCTCAAGTTGGTAAAAATGTAATTAATATGAATTCATATGGTTATTGGGGATAAGTTGTATACTATATCCCGAATTCACTTCCATACATGATGTTGGAGGGGGAAGGCGGGGTTATCAACCTAAAATAGTGGTGGGGTACAGGAGGGGTCGAAAATTTTTTATTGCTGTGTCATATGATAAAATGAGCCCAAGTGACAAACGTATTTTGATTTTAGCTTCCTCAGTGATTTTGGAGGGGAGTTAGAGCAAAAAACGGCTTTTGGAGGGGAAATTGCTGCAGGAAATTTCATGAATCTTCCATATCTCATCACCAAATCGGCCTAGAATGGTCAAACTTTGTGTGTAGGATTAGTTTGTGACCAGAATATGACCTCTTAAATTTGAGTCAAAATGGATCCAAAATGGCGGATTATCAAGATTTGAAGATAATTTGAGGACCCTCAAATAGTTATAATTTGAGAAATATGTGTTCACATGATTATTTCATGGCAAGAAATACTATATTTGTGCCAAATTCAACTTCTTAAGTGTTTTTGGAAAGGATAGGGTAGGGGTTTTCAGACTTGGTATTGGGTGTGGCCTGTAGTCATGAACGGTTAAGCAAGGTTATTAGCAAATCAAAACAAGCTCCAGTTAAAAACTCAGCTCCAGTAATGCGGCATGGCTGCTTACATTTTTTTTTTCTTAATCGAATCCATAACATTTTTTAGTCCACTATTTTTAGTATTATCCGTAGTTTCATTACTTTTTGGGATATTATGTTGGACTGAGCTAGCTGAGGATATAAGGGAATCAGAAAGGTTTCCCTCTACTGTGGTCTCTACTGCATTCATCATACTGATTGACTACTTGATTCGAGCATCCAAGCGAAAAAATTAGCTAAAAGGTGAATAAATTCAAAACATCTATGTATTTTTGACAATAAAAGTATAAATTAAAATTTTGTATTTCACTGATAAACACTTTTAGGCATTAAATAAATATTATTTATGCCATTTATTGTTCTTAATATCATTCAAACATGTAATTCATTTCTATGAGGGAAAGATTTTTGCGCTTGGGGTGCTCGAATCAAGTAGTGACCCGGTATGTATATTATGATTTTCAACACTATCATACCCGCACTTCTCAACAACAGAGTCAGTCAGGCTGATATCTGAAGGAATATCTACATCAAGGTCAAGATTATTTATGGATGAATCTGATGAGGAAGAACTAAAGACCCTATCCTCGATAAGGGCCAGCAATGGAGCCATTGGAGTTACTGGGCTACTGCGATTAGAGTTATTTGAATGAATAGATTCTGAGGCACGAAGAGCATTGCAAAGTTTAAATGCTTCTTTAGCGAATCCTTTAAAATTTGTTATCAACAAACTGAGGTTTTCGCGCTGATTGTACCCGAATCACTTGGACGCTCGGTATATTAAGCTATATTTTTATGCTCGACTCTGCTGAGTGGTGCGACATTTCATATAATCTTTTTTAAAACACGCCGCTGTAAAAGAACAATGATAAAATATAAATATTTGTACTACACACTGCACAGTCATGAAAAAATAATCTGTCAAATACCCTATAGCTTTGTGACATCGAAAAATTGCATGAAAATAAGTCATTTCGAATTGCTAATCTCACGTGTTGCCTTTCGTTTACAAGATGAAGAATTTTCGGTCATAAATATCACCGTCGGCAAAGTCGCTTCGACAAAAATACCACAATGAAATTTTCCCAGCTTCACCAGTAAAATGTGGTATTAAGGTTTGTCGACCCTGTCAAGTTGTTTATCTTTCCACGAAGCAAGTTTAAAACAACCAATGCGAAAAGTTCATGGTTGAATTTGTAGAAATTTCTTCCAACTTTTTTCTTGTATGTATAAAATTAAATTGCCTAAAATAAAATTTATCTTCTGGGAAAAAACTTCTAGCTGCCATTAACGTTTACAACATACCGCAATCTCATAACTAGTTAGCTTAACCAGTAACTACACTCGGAGAAGGAAAAAATCTCGTATAACTCGAACTCACCTATAACTTTCAGCCGCATATGAATATACACCGGTGGATAGGTTGATACTTGACATTCGTACATGCCGGCGTCGTTATGTTCCACAAATTTAATCAACAGCCTCCAGTGCTAAAATAACAATACAATTAGACGCGAAAACTTTCTCGCAAAGTACACGAAAGCGGGCGCGTCTCGCCGCAGCTCGTCGCAAAAGGTAAAGCAGAACACAATCTGGAAACGTAACAGTAATTAATTTACCTGAACGTTTTGCGATTTAACTTGCTCAGGAACAAAACGATTGCTCGTGGTGTAACGAGTAGAACCAACAGTTAATAACGTGTAATCTTTCAAACGTTTCCACGATACCTGGAAATTGAACACATTATGTAGAATTCGCCATCATTAATATTGCGACTTGTTTAATTTTATCGAACCGTCTTGCCAACGTACGTGTTTGTACGTAGCTACCTAGCCAACGGTATTTAATGCTTTCTCCTTCCAGTCGCTTACGTCTTACCCGAATGAATTTTTATCGAGAACCTTTTCTTCTTCAATATAATTCGATGATTAAAGTTTAAAAATTCCATCAAACAAGACGCCCCATTCTGTTACCATACAGAGTATACGACGTCGACGAAGAATTATAAACGAGAGGAATAAATTAACGTTACTCGCAATGAATAATCTGCGCCGCCGTATTCCCATCAAAGTTGATTTTCTTTCGCCACATTATTCAAAATTTTCGAAACTCGGCGAGTTTGTACTTTTCATTATCGAGAACATAAACACGAACAACCGAGAAGAAATAACTCGACGGGCGCGTCAGCCCCGCCGCGTACCAAATAAAAACTTCGTCTTCACTCTTCTCGCCGTACAATGCCTCGCGTTCGTATATAAAACGGAAAATTATCATCTTCATTAATTCCATTTTCAAATTACGCAAAAGTAATATTTCAAAAATTACAAGCTAAGCTCGCCAAATCCGCTATTTAAATTAACTTTCTAAATTCCTCGCGTCGAAGAAATTTTTAACGAGATACCATACCGCCGCATACCCTAGCTTCGTCGTTAAACTTTAACCGCCAGATTTGATTTTTAAAACGCGATACAGCCGATACCAGCTCGCTAACCCATACTGCACATCATTACCAGATTATTTTTCGCCTTATCTACCCTTCTTGCGCAACCGAAAGCGTATACTTTTTCACCTTCTTGGCTCCCAGTTAATCAGATTTACGTATAGATGCCAAATCAACGTCGGATTATAACTTAACCTTGGTCGTATCGTCGAAACTGAGAGAACATTGAACCCTCGATCACTCCCTGCTCCAGTAGTAATATTCGTAGCTTAATCTGATCTCGCGAATCACTTAATAAAGTTTCCCTAACTCTGGAGCCCCGATACATCGGTCTTAATTTAGAGCCGAGTTATGTTGGCAACTTTTTGCGCCACCGGATAATGGATAATTTTTCCGTTACGTTTAATCTGTTCTTATATCGTCTAGGGTTCGACTTTTATCGTCTTCGTAGGGTTCGCAATTTGCAGCCGATAGCGAAAGGTGGAAATGAATTAGCGGAATAGCCGATTAACCTCGATTAAGGGATGTATCGCAGGGTTCACGTGCAGTCGAGTTTTCCGAAAACTATATGTATAGATTTGATAGTAAAACATTATTCCTTACGCTCCTCGCTTCCCACAATAGGTAGCTTAAAACAGATAAATAGGATGTATTATCATAATGACTGCAAATTATATAAACCTATCGAGAGATTTTTTCCAATATTCGAACAACACACAAATACACAGCTGGCTTACTTTTATTTTTCATTTAAAAGTCCGAAAGGATGTCAAGAATCTCATTCTATCGTCATTAACATCAAACTGCATCCATTGTTTTGCCCTTACTGCCAATTATATTACAATCCATTTAAGCTGAAGACTTCAAATCATTATAAAAACTTAGAATGTAGTTCTTACTGCATAAAGACTTAACATCAACTACAGAATGTATATCAGATATTCATAAGATATACTGAAGGGGATCCGGATCAAGGCTGGTGAACGAAACGATTGTTTTGTTCTGTTTTGTTCTTTTGTTTTGGAAAACGCGAACGTTACTGTTTTGTTCTGGTTTCGTTCAAGTAATTTATTTTTTTTGTTCTGTTCAGTTCTGTTCCATTCTGTTTTCCATTCTATTTTGTTCTGTTCGGTTCCACTCTATTTTGTTCCATTTTCCGTTCTGTTCTGTTCCATTCTGTTTTCCATTCTATTTTGTTCTGTTCGGTTCCACTCTATTTTGTTCCATTTTCCGTTCTGTTCTGTTCTGTTCTGTTCCGCTCCGTTTCATTCTTTTTTGTTCATTGTACTTGAAAAGTTGAAAACACGAATGAAAAAAGAAAAACTATAAAAATAAAAAATGAAAATTATATTATAATTATAATTATATTACAATAAATCAAAATTTCTTCGAATAATAATGATGTCATCTAATGATTCATCATTAAGAGATGATCGGTAATCATTCAGAATAAACTTCATCTCAGAAAATAAAGTTTCGACAGAAACTTGTGTACCTGGGATGCCAAAGATTATTGAAATGATTGAAAATAATTTTTTAAATTTGTTTTTATTATCCACCCAAAATTTCAAAACAAAAAATGTTTTGTTTTTTCCCTTCTTTATGTTCATGAATTATAATATCGCAAAGTCTCCTTTTTTTTCACAGCTCACGATGGCATTGAAATCAAACGATGGCACTATCAAAATTCGAATTTCCATCTACCATTGAAGATGAGCGCAGTTCTGTTCAGTTCAATTTTCTGATTTTTTGTTCTGTTTTGTTGTGTTCGGTTCTCTTCCGTTCCACCATTTCGTTCTGTTCTGTTCGGTTCCGGTTCATTTGTTCAAAACATAATATTGTTCTGTTCTGGTTATCGTTCATCATGAATTGAAATTTTAGTGTTTTGAACCGTTCATAATGTTCCGTTCTGTTCCGTTCAACCAGCCCTGATTCGGATTTGGCAAGAGTTGATAACGTTCTCGTGTTTCGGCAAAAGCCTTCAGATATACTGTAAGATGTAAAGTCAGTGTCCTTAAAACATACTGTAGAAGACTCATCTCTTCTCTCTATATATTAAAATCAAAATGAAATCCGTTTTGAGATGCGCGCGCATCCTTGTTTTGAATAGCAGGTATAAAAGGTATATAAAGGATAGCACATATACAAAGGAAAAAAGGTTGTAAATTTTAATAAAAGCCTTGTACATGCACAAAGGTAAGTCATAAAATCCTTTGAGTAGCAGGTATAAAAAGTATAAAGGATAGCACCCATACAAAAGGAAAAAAAGATGATAAATTTCAATTGTACATAGGCAAGAGTAAGGATAAAGTTGTAAAATTGTTTAAGATGACAGGTATACAAATGTCTAAAAAGGAAGAACTCTCGGTGGGGTTAATAAATGAGAATAAATTGGGTTGTGTAGTTTGGAATATAACAGAATTTGTCTGATAAAATCACTTTTTTTTCTTCATTTAATTTTTATTGCGAACCCAGAAGGGGCGAGGAGCACTAGTTGAATTCAATAACGATTTGATGAGATTTTTAGAAACTTGGCAAAAGTCCCATCCCCAGAACATGACGAAGAGGACTTGATGATTTGAAAAATGATCTGCAGACATAAAACATTTTGGGAACATGACATAAGTCCTCCGATATACTACAAGATGTAGAATCACTAAAATCAGGGCTATAAACCTGGGTGACTTTGCAAATGAGAGGTGACTTTGCCGTCCATTTGATTCGTTAGACATTCGTATGGTGGTGCGTCAGTACTTACAGCAGTGTGGGAGAACAATAAGTAAATTTCGCGATATCGTATCAAAATAGAAAGAGAGAATTTCATTTTCCAGGGAAAGATGACTTAGATTACGTTAATTTTCATCCTATAAAAAAAGTTTTGCCTGATCCTACCAAGTCGCGTGGAATATTTATATTCACGGAAGACATCGTTTAGTTCAAAAGTGTATTTTTTCCATGCATTTTAGGCCTTTCAGTTATATCGGCAATGTCACCCCAAGCCCAGGTTACTTTGCCGGTTGGTGTTTAACTTTTCCTGGGGGGAGAAGGGGGTAAATAGTGATTCAAGTTGTTGATCTTATTCCCAAAGATTCAACCAATCTGGAACAGTTGTTAGATTTCTAGTACCTCCAATAGATTGTGAGCTACAGTTGATCAAAATTTGAAAATATCGAAAAAATAAGCAAAGTCACCCCATGGTGTTCCTAGAACATACATAGAGAACTCACTGAATTGAAAGATGATTTCGAGATATAAAACTTTCTAGAAACTTGTCAAAAGTCCCAGATCTACTGCAAGGTATAAAGTTAATGTTGAGTTTTGCGAGAAAGGTTTTTCATTAGTTTTACCATTCACTCGTCTTTTTTCCTTAGTTTGTTCATTTTTGCGCATTAATAATTATATTTTTTCATTTCATATTTGGTGTTGTGTACTTGATGTAAGCAAAAAATATACCAAAAATCATTTTCAAGGCTATTATTCATATCTAATTTTCAAATCTGCATGACTCATTACATAAACGAAGTTAAAATTCATTTATAAATTTTCAAAGTAGATTTTCTGCGTAGGTAAGCCAATATTTTTTTTGCAGATTTTCTTCTTCAAATTTCAAATTACAACCAAGGTCACGAAGAAGAAGTGAAATTTCTTTCATTTATACGAAAATTCTTGTCAGCTGATTCCATAGAATTTCAAATGAGATATACCCAACTGTTAAATTGGCAACATTTTCTTTTGAATGCGTAAAATAATATAATCAATTTAGATACTGGTAAATACTAGTGGCGGAAAAGGTAGAGGCTCAATTTTCTCTGTACAAATGACTTGATGATTAATTCTTCTTATTTTTTCCTTCATTTCTCTTATATTTTAATGCTTACATAATTAGTATCTCAATTTTTAACGATGCCAATTTCAATGCATCAGGAAATGAAAATTTATACGCCTTCAGTAAATCTTCTCTTTATATTTTCAAAGTGAAAAATTTATACATTTTTATGAGTTGCTTTTACCTTTAAAGTTCCCGAGATATTTGCAAAAAACAAAAAAAACTTCAAAGCTTGAAAGCTCAACTTTCAGAAGACGATCATCTTAAGCTCCACTCCTTCTATCTATCCTCCAACTTTGAAGTCAGTCAGTCAATTTTTTCTCGAGTTATTGTCGGAGAACGGAAATTAAACAAAACCATACATCTCTATCTGCCTTGAATAACGAAATTAAAATTTTTGCAGTTGATCATTACCAAAATGAAACGTCTATATTCTAGCCCCTTCAGCAAATAGGGAGGGCAAACTATCATACATGAGTGTCAAATGAGTGGCCCTACATGCGATATAAAGGAACTTAGATGAGGTGACCCACCCTGTATATTTTTTCTCGCAAAGAACTGAGTTTGAATTTTATAGCATACGAGTATTGTAATTATTAGCATATTTCATTGGTATTTTCTTTTATTAATGAAATTCTTATAAATATGCGAACAGCAATGAGAATCATAGTCCTGATTTTTCCACCCGTGTTATTCAGAATACGTAGCAAACTAAAATGAGAAAATTTTTCACCACTTTCATTTTATTTAATAAGCGCAATATTCCACTCCAAGTGAGCAAAATTCGTCCAAATTAACACTCTACTTTCTGGTTAATTCATCGCCAAGGTCTCGGACAATAGCAACACACACCATAAAACCGTCTTACGAATCCTTTACGAATGACTAGGGCGGTTACAATGTTATAAACCGAGTAACTACATAAATTTGGTTTTATTTCGACGTACTTGGCACGCGCTCTATACCATTCTTACGATGTAATTTCACAGCGTAAGAAAGAAAATGATATTCGAGTTGCGACAACGAGCCCAAAAGACGATACAGCGGGACCGCGTTAAAGTCTATTTTACATGTTCCACGTAGCGGAGCTATGCCTCGTATAAAATATGGATACGTTCCGGTTTCCTCTGTATACCGATTCTGTATACTATATTTGTCGTATATACCGACAAAAACCTACATCTAGGTAGTACGACGCTCTTATCGTATTCTTTGTACCTTTAGCGTATAATGGTAAGCCGATTTATGACTGGCAACAGATAGGTACTTATCATATTAATCTGCTACATGGTAACGTAGACCACGGCCAACCGCGTACATAAAGAATAGCCTTCTTTTAACTTTAATTCTTCGCCATTTGTACGAAAGCAGATAAAAATAATCCGCCAAAGGCATAATACCTATAATGTACCAATACAACGACGTCCTGAGCTATTACAATTTCACAATCTGCGACCCGAGTCTTAATTGATTGCGACTATCGTATCGTCACGTACGATTTACTCGCGACAATCACTTTACCAATGCGGTTCGATAAAAGACGCCGGATACTGGCTCGTAATCCTTTCGGCAATGAGGTTGCGTGTATTACGACCACTATACTTGGTTATTACGGCCGTAAATTAGTCTTACAATTGTGCGCTACGTAGGCCGTTTCTCATTCATATACTACGGTGCGAGTTATCGTCTTCTTAGGCTTTTGAATGGAAACTCAAACGCGCGTTGGCGTTAATTCATAACTTTCACATCGAACCCAAGGTAACGTACGTTAAAACAGGAGTTTATGAAACAATGACAAAGTTCATCAAAAATTCCGTACATAAATTCGCCCACCTTATTTGCAAATTTAATTAAACGTTTATCAAATTACATAAAATTTTCCACTAGTATTATACGCTTTTCTGAATCCCAAAAGAAATCGTATTATACAAAATAAAAACGTATTTTCTTGCATCCCCAATATTCCTTCTGTGTAGCGTATTTCATTCGTATATACGCGGAAGTGCAAGTGTTTCGGATGTATTTGATGTTTGTTTTAGTCTAACCTCCCCGTTTTATCGTCTAGTCTTGCGTTTTATTATCTTCGAATGGTACTTCACAAGAATTAGAACTACTAGTAACCGTGGCACCGAGTTTCTCAACGGCTCCTCGACCTCGGTGACTATAATCTGTATTATAAATTCGCGAATTGCTTTAACATTTCACTCGTTCGCCTTATCGTTACTATCTTGGACTTACGTTCTTAATGAATTTTCTTTAGACATTAATTGGATGAAAATTGATTTTTTGTAAACCTCAGTTATAATGATAGAAAAAAATCATTTTTGAAATTTTTTTAATGTGTCTTCTAGGAAGTAAGACAGCGTAATCCCCTCTAAATAGGTTTAATATGAAGGTAAAAAATTTAAAAAAATTTCAGCAACGTTTTTAACTTGAAAACGACAGCTATTACATCCTATATGAAATGGGAAGGATGGTCGAAAAGGACCTCATTTGAATACACAGAGGTGCTTTTTAAAAGAGTTTTTTCTTACAAAAACAATAGCTATTACAATCTGCTTGGTTTGGAAAGAACAGTCGGAGGAGGATGGGGTCTTCAAATCTTTGCGTTTCAGACCATTTGTAATCATCTTGCATATACGTCTAACTTTTTGGCATATACATTTCTCTCCACGTGTAGTGCCATTGGATATGAATGAAAATCATTCAAAACTTGGTGACAGACTTTTCTTGATAATGCGAAAAAGTTTTTTTTTTGTTTTTTCGATACATCTCAAAATGTCGAATCACTCAAATCTTGTAGGTTTAGGAGGGGTTGAGGAGGGGGCAAACTGCTCAAAACTTTTGTTTTTGATCTCAAATGAAAGAATAAGTCACGGACACCGGCATATACTAATTTAAGTTTCCTAAGCGCATTTGGAGGAGAGCTTGGAGCAAAAAATGCCTTTTTAAGGAAGTTTTGAGTCGTAAAATCTCTTAAATCTTCCATATCTCCGCACCAAATGAACCTCCTAAGACAAACTTCGTGTGTGGGTTTAGTTGGGACTAAAATATGGCACACTGAATTTTGGTCAAAATGGAACTAGAATTGCGAATAATCAAAATTTGTGGAGAACTTGGCGAACCTCAAATATCTAAAAAATTTGATTAATATAGACTCATGTAATTATTGGCGTAAGAAGAATACTATACCTCGAATTCACCTCTACATACACATATGATGTTGAAAGGAAGGAAGGAAGCAAGTAAGCAAGCAAGCAAGCAAGCAAGCAAGCAAGCAAGGAATCGACCTAAAAATGGGGAGAAACACGAGGGGTCAAAACTTGTTTAATGTGATATCATATGATAGAACATGACCAAGCACCTGTTCTAATTTTAGCTTCACAAGCGAATTTAGAGAGTTAGCGCAAAAAGCAACTTGTGGAGGGAAAAGCACCACTAGAAATTTCATGAAACTTTCATATCTCTTCACCAAATCAATCTAGAGAAATCAAACTTTGTATGTAGATTCAGTTGATGCCTGGAATTGGTTAAAAATTAGATCCAAAATGGTAAGTCGTCAAAATAAGAGGATACTTAGCGAGCTTCAAATTCCTAAAAATGGAAACATTTGAGCTCATATGATTATTGCAGGAAAGAAAATAATACTAATCAACTTCTCAAGTGGTTTGGGAAGGATGGCCTGTAGTTCTCAAGTGGTTTGGGAAGGATGGCCTGTAGACATGGAGGGTTTATCAACCTTATTTGCAAACTCGAACAAGCTCCAGTTAAAAACCCAGCTCAACTGATGTGGCATGGCTGTTTACGTTTTTTTTTTTGTTTTTTAGTTTTCCATGGAAATTAATTTTGATAATTTTCGTAACTATAAAACCTCAATCTGCGAAGGATAAAGATGTCGGAATTTTCAACTCCTACAAATTATCAAATGTATAAAAAATACCCGAATTACATAACTACCCATATGATCTGTGGAATGAGCCACCTACAATGTATCTCCGCGGTCTTTTTAAAATCGATGCCTTCAGTCTCTTTGAAGTCGCTTTCTTTGAAATGATCACCAATTAACAAGAAATTAATTACAAAGTTACTTGGCATTCTAAAATTCCTCCAACTGTCAAACCATTGGAGTTTTGAAAAAGGGAAAAAATAATTTATTTGAGATTTTGAGATATTATAATTGAATTGAACGTATCCTTTATCGTTTGCCTTCGCTCGTTACACTAGAACATTATTATTTCAAATTTATTATTTTTAAAATTTTTGTAAATTCTGCAACTTAAAGCCTCCTCAAAAATATTTTTTTGCTCTAAATTTTAGTGAACCGTTATTCTGATTCGTATCGAAAAAATAAAAATAAAATATTCTTTCGTATTCACATGAATATCATTTCACCAAAATTTGACCAATTTTTTTATCCATACTCTTCAACACTAAACAAGGGGAAAAGATTTACATGTAGATAAAGTTGTGAGCGTTCAAATGCGACTAACTAAATTCAGTTCAAGTTAAACAATGAGGACTCAATCAGTGATACGTAAGTCGTAAGGGTATGTGCTTTTCGCTTTGTGACGGAAAATTATGGTCGATAAAAGCTGAAAATTTACAGTCTGTACGAAATGCATATCGACTTCAGTTACTTATATTTGAAAGAAAGAAAGAAAGAAAGAAAGGATAATAAAAAAATAAGAAAATAATTAAATATTTACAACCTTTTAATCCTAATTACGTATATAGCTAATAGCTACGTAGGTTATCATTCGTTTGAAAAAACTGAAAAAATTTCCACTAATATACCCTCGAAGGTATTTACATAAAGAAATCAATTCTCAGTTAAGAAAGGCTCGTCAATTTTGTTACGAAAATTTTTAATCTGTTTTCCATTAAAAATTTATACGAGAATATTTGTAGATTGCAAATACATCATTTATGTGATTGCCTTGAAATGTGATTTTATGTAAGAATACATTCCAAATAAATAGATCAGATGATTATGCTGATACGCTCCGAATTTATAAAACTCAAGTTCACAGGTTTTTGTAGCTCTAAAATTCTATTAAATCGTTATAATTTTTGAAACATTACATGAGGAAACGATATGTTGCCTACTCATTTATTTGGAGGGGCACCAATTCGTTACTTTGAAATTGTTTTTCAATTTTATATTTATTTTATTATCATTTTTAAGGACATTTTTGATGTCATTTTCCTTAAGTACAAAAATAATGAAAATTGAAAGAAATTTTTTTGACATTTGCAGAGGTACATGGGTCTTCAAATCATTGCATTTTAGACGTCCAACTTTTTGGAATATGATTATGTACTATATACGTATATTTTTTCTATCCATACGTAGCACAGACGGGTATTTACGAAGTTTGCTCAAACCTTGGTGAGAGTCTCTTCTTGAAAAACATAAAAAAATGCTTTTTTTGATAAACCTCAAAATGTGGGATCACTCAAACTTTGAGTGAGGCTAGAGAAAAAGAAAATTACTCAAATTTTTCGTTTTTGATCTTAAATGAGAGAGTGAGTCACAGACGCCAACATATCCAAATTTCAGCTTCCTAAGTGGATTTAAGGGGAGTTGGAGCAAAAAATGCCTTTTTGAGGAAGTTTTGAGTTATGAAATTTCTTGAACCTTCCATATCTTTTCACTAAATCAACCTAGAAAGGTCAAAATTTGTGTGTGTAGTGAGTTGGTGACCATAATATGACCGCTTGAATTCGGGCCAAAATGGACCCAAAATGGCGTATTATCAAAATTTTAGTAAAGCTTGAGGAGCCTCAAATTGGTAAAAATGTAAATAAATATGAACTCATATAATTAATGGAGATAAGAATTATTCTATATCACAAATATAATTTAACACATGACATTGGAGGAGAGAAGGAGGAGTTATCGACCTGAAAGTGTAGTGGGAATACAGAAAATATCAAAACTCAAAACTGTTTTATTGCGGTGCCATTTATGATAAAGTGAGCACAAGTGACTAATCTATTCGGATTTCAGCTTCTCAAGTGCATTTGGAGGGGAGGTAAAGCAAAAAATGGCTTTTTGAGGAAGTTTGAATTTATGAAAATTTTCCACCGCTCGTAGCGCTGGCGAGTAATAATGAAATTTATTCAAAACTTGGTGAGAGACTGTTCACCAGAATATGAACTCTTGAATCTTTTAAATTCGTGTCAAAATGGATCGAAAATGGTGGATACTAAATATGTAAGGATGATTTGAGGAGCCTCAAGTAGTCATAATTTGAAAAATATGGGTTCATATGATTATTGCATGGTGAGAAATACCACATTTGTTGTAAATTCAACTTCTTGTGGTTTTGGAAAGGCTAGAGTAGGGATTTGAGACTTTAATGCATTGCGTGTGAGATGCAGATCATGTTGACATAAAGGGGTTAGCAACGTTATATGGAAACCTGAACAAGCCCTAGTAAAAAACTCAGCTCCAATAATGCCGAATGGCTGCATACGTTCTTTTTTTTCACTTCTGCACTGAAATTATAAATGAATAAGCATCTACGGTATCACTGCGATAGGTATGATGATTATTTTTTCAAAAATAAGTGTGGTATTCTAAGGATGTGATAGGTTGAGCTCAATTACTAATAAGTAATGATTCCAGCCTCTTACAGTTGAAGGGGAGTTGAGAAATTGCTTCGGAAGGGGAAATTCGATCGTGAAATATTTTTCGAATATTTCGTATTTCCTTGGCAAATCGCCCTGGAGAGCTCAAATTTGTAAGCTAGGTCATTTTAAGACCATACGTGGTCTCTTAAATTTGGATCAAAATAAATCCGAAATGACCCCTGGTTAAAATTCAAGGAAAGCTTCGGGAGCCTCTAGAAGCTCAAATTTGCCGAATATAGACTCCATATAATTACTACAATGAAGGTCTGCAACACCCTTATGAGTTATTCTGTGGATGATAAGGAAGAATTTTCAGCCTGCTTACTGCGTGTAGGTGTAAAGAGATTAACATCATCATCTGCTCGTCTGAACGTATGCTTACGTTTTCCTTATAATTTAGCGATCGAGATGATCCCACGCTCGAGTATTCCAACGTGAAAACGCTACATCGACGCGAACAGCACAGAAGTATAGCACGAATAGAAGTGACGGTACCCGCATATGCGTGCCGTATTATCCGTATGGATAAAGGGTTAATAATTGGAAGATAAACACGACTTAAATATTCGGGCGTAACGTCGAGATTTTAATTAAAACGAAAGTTATTGTATAAATTTAGGAAAAGCGGCCAACTCGGGTGTGCGCGAGCGCCTTCGCCGTTTACCACGCAGCGTCGCCGAAACGAACGCTTTGTTTAGTCGAATTTGCATTAATGACGAATCGGGAAGATGGAGCAGAAAGAAAGTTAACTCGGTTGTACATTAACCCCTTACATAATTTCGGCATTAGCTATTCATTGTGCATCGTCATTAATGCGAGGTTAGAGGAAAATTTTGGGTTAAAAATTAGCGATGAATACGAAATAAGCAACAATGGGTATTTCAAAGTCTCGCCGCGCTACCGGTCCAAATTGAGTTTATATTTCGCGGACGCGAGGATACCGGTGCCCGAGACTTCTTAAAAACTACTCGACGTCTCTCGCCTTCTCAGCAGCCATATTCGAACTACACCATTCATCGATTCGACCGATAGCTTAACCCATTTCATTCGAAATAAGCTCTCTGGCTGCTCGTCCATGTTATTCCTTACTCGCGTCGTGACGTTTCGATAATTTGGTTATTTGTTAAAAATTCGGGCGCAACAACAGCACAAAAAACCCTCGGCGCGCCTTTCCATGACGTGAACGAATAGACCTTTCGGGTATTCCACCCTCTTCGTCCGTCGAGCCCGATTTAACGCTAAATATTCGCGCGGCCTTCGACGAAACATCCGCATCGTAGCGGTCCGCGAAGACACTATATCAGTTTTACTCTGATTTATGCTCGCCGTATCCTCGGTGACGGACCGAATTTTTCATTTTATATTATTCCAACAATGGCGTATTGTTACTCGCCGAAAAAATATGGCGTCTATGGTTCGAGCACGCCGATGGCAACATCTACTGTACTCGCGAATTTTCGTGAATTATTATCTTATCCGTTGCGGAAACTAAAACTCTAATAATTTCGCTTCCCCTGTTTTTTTCCCCGCCTTGCCTACGTCGCCTTCTCGTTACACAAAAAAACACCCCCAGTGTCTTCTTACAAGCTGGTACCCGAACGCTGCGGAAATTTCTTACATTTTTTTTCCATTCTCAGCCATCGTATACTTTATCATAAATGTTAATTTAAACGAGTACCTTTTCTCGGCGAATTTTTTTCTCCACAATCTGCGCGCCTCTTTACACCGCCACCTATTATCGAGTTGTCGGTTCTATGCTAATGTCGCCCATCTGCAGCAACTATTACCCGTTTTTTCGCTCGTTCATTCGATATTCGCGTCCACCGAAGATTTTCTATCGACAGCGCATCGGTTATTGTAATTTTTGCAAATACGATGCGAACCGGGCGATAATCGATATTCGGTTGCGAATTTTTGATTATCCGCAGCTGTATAACGTGTACCGCCAATAATGCGGAAAATCGCCCGAGGCTAAGTACATACCGTAATCCGCCAACGAAGAAATTTCACTTCTCGTAAAGGGCCGAATTATCCAACCTCGCCGGATATTATGAATTTTAATATACGTTCCAGGGACCATTTCAAATTTCACTTTTCCCTTTCTCATCCTCTCGTCGTTTCTGCGGTGAAATTTTCCAACTGCTTATATTACCGTTGGAATGTTCGATGAATGAATAAGAACTAATATGAGATGAGCGATATTCAAACAAAATTTAGGGAAAAATATCGTTAAGAAATCG
Organism: Phenacoccus solenopsis; assembly: GCA_009761765.1. NCBI lineage: Eukaryota > Metazoa > Arthropoda > Insecta > Hemiptera > Pseudococcidae > Phenacoccus > Phenacoccus solenopsis. The sequence goes on along the minus strand of VFXL01000067.1, from coordinate 11,844 downwards.
AGACATTTTTAACTATAGGATAATGGGACACGAAACCTGAAAAAGGAATTTCTTTGTATTGTTTTCGAAAAGTCACCCATAGATACCGATGAAAAAATTTCCATACGTGGTTCACAAATTAGAGCTATGCTTGCTTTTTTTTACAGGTTGTTGTTGTTGTTTTCTTTCACATTTAATTATACTTACTTATTTATTCATTTCTTTGGAAATTGAAATGAATAAAATATGTGAAAAATAAAACAAAAATGATTAAATAAAAAAAGCCTAAAAAGTGGAAAATTAGCGAAGAATTAAAAAAGTTCAAAATATAAGCAGCCATGCCGTATTATTGGAGCTGAGTTTTTAATTGGTGTTTGTTCATATTAACGGTAATATTTTCAAGTGAACTTGCCAACCCCCACAGATCACATCCATTACCGAGTCCAAGAAAGTCTAATATGAAATATGAAGTACTTTTTGTTCACAAGAATTAAGAAAGCCCGTATTTTCAAACTTTACCGATTTTGGCTTCCTAAGATTACCACACATGTTGACCATTCGCCATTTTGCATCTATTTTTGATAGATTTTGACAACAATTCAGGGGGTCATTTTCTGATCTACAATTAATCCCACATGTGAAATTTAACCATATTACGTCCATTTGGTGGGGAAAGATGCGAGATTTATGAAATTTTTTACCGTGATTTCTCCTCCAAAAGCAATTTTTTGCTTCAGCTCCCCTTCATATTAACTGAGGAAGCTGAAAATGAAACATTTTAGTCGATTGGGCTTACTTGATCATCTAATATCATCATAAATATTTTCGAGTTTTTATTCAACCCGAATCTTTTTGAGAACAACCCCTGCCCCTGCCCTCCAAAATCACTGTGAAATTAAAATCGGCATACAGCATATTTTTCATCACTATGGGGTATTCCGAGTGTGGCCAGTCAAACTTTGTCATTAGGTAGTATCCGATGAGGCGAGTAAAAAATGTTACGCACATATTTAGCCTATCGTAAAAACTGCAGGCGCTGGCACGAGGTGAAATTAATTAAATAAAATTATTTCCCTTCAATTGTAGCCTACGCAAATAACATTCATAATGACCATTTTATTTATTTCATGAACTGTTGTGCAATGTTATTTGCCTAGCCTACAATCGAAGGAACATAGTTTTATTTGATTAACTTCATATCGTACCAGCGCCTGCAATTTCTACAATAGACTATATACATATATACCATTTTTTACTCGCCTCATTGCATACTATCTAATAGCAAAGTTTGACTGGCCACTCCTAATCATATGAATCCTTATTTATCAAATTTAAGTTATCTGAGGCTCTTCAAACTTCCTCCAATTTTGGCCATCCACCATTTTAGGTTCAGTTTGATCCAAATTCAAGAGATCATATTTTGCTTCATAACTAACTCCACTTACGAAGTTTGATCCTTCCAAGTTGATTTGGTGAGGAGATAAGGGCGATTTAAAAAATTTCGTAACTCAAAACTTCCACAAAAATCCTTTTTTTTTGGTCCAACTCTCATCCAAACGCACTTGGGAGACTGAAATTTAGATATGTTGAATTGTTGATGTCCATAACTCTCTATTTCACGAAACCAAAAATAACAATTTTGAGCTACTTGACCTGTCTCCATATCTTCTCAAACCTTTAGTGAACTGCCATTTTGAGGTGAATAAAAGAATAAAAAAAAGTGGTTTCGCGAAATTCTAGAAATGGGCTCTCATCAAATTTTCAGCAATTTTCATCCATACTGTCTATGCTAGCCGTGGAGGGGGGGGGGGTATATACTATATATATATAACGAAAAAGTTGGATATTTGTCATATGATTATAAATGACCTGAAATGCAAAAATATATGAAGCTAAAAAGAAATTCAAATGAACGCAATAGCAGACATCGTTGAAAGATCTAAAAAGCAAATTAAATAACAAAAAAAGTTCACAAAATGAAATGCCAAAAACCAAGCTAAAAGCAATAGAAAAAATTAATAAATACGAAAAACCATTCTTAAAATAAAAGAATACTCATAAAATCGAATGATAGTCCAAAAAACGATAAACATATTGAAGAAATGAAAAAGTCCAAAAAAAAAAAAAATTGGAAAAACATTTCATCGACAAAAAATGTATAAAAAATTGAAAACATTAAAAAAAAAAAAAGGAAAAGAGCAAAACAGAAAGAAATCCACGCAATATAAAAAATTCGACTCAAAAATTGTCTGAAAAATCCCAAGAAATGGAAATAGTGAGATTGAAAAAAAAATCGACAAAAACAATTTCCAGTCATTTTTTGCTATAACTCTCCACCAAATTCACTTGAGGGGCTGAAATTAAAATGTTAGTCACTTGGTGTCCCTTTATCATAGGACATTAAAATCAAAACTTTCTGACTATTACTTCACTTACACCATATTCCGAGCACAATAATGCCTCCTCTCTCTCCCCTAACATCATAAATGCGAGTGGAATGTGTATATAGTATAATTCTTATCCTCAGAAACCATATGAATAAATTTTTATCAAGTTTGAGATATCTGAAGACCCTCAAGCCTTACTCAATTTTGACCATCCGACATTTTGGATCTATTTTGATTCAAACTCAAATAGTCTCATTATGGTCTCGAACTAACTCCAAATACAAAAGTTTGACTTTTCTGAGTCAATTTGGTGAGGAAATATGGAAAATACGAAAACTATACATACATACCAAAAAGTTAAACATTTGCCATATTGTTACAAATGATCTGAAACGCTAAGTTAAGAAGACGCCACCCTTCTTCGACGACTCCCTACATCAGGTAGGCTGTAATAGCTATCGTTTATAATTAAAAACTGAGCTAAATTAACATTTACATATTACATTTTGTATGGTTATTGAAATGCTTATCAATTTGGAAGCAGTGTTACCAAGAAGCTTTATACTAATTTAGATGAAAAAGTTAAAATTTGAGAAATTTTAAAATCTGCTAAAAAATGCCATCGACGTCTATATCGAATTCAATTATTCGAGAAAATGTTAGCATTGATTTCAACTTTCCTTTTTTGTTAGAATAAATGAACCATTTTTCACTGTTGACCAATCAACATTTTTGGTAAAGGTTCTACTTTAGGATTCAGGGATCAGAACTTCTTATTTTTTCGATTTTCTCTCAGTTTAAAGCCTTAAAAACCAACAAGTCAAAACTGAAAAATTCATCATTTTTTAGTTTTTTTTGAGTTGCTTTTAAATAGAAGGTTTTTACAAATGTAAATGTTAAATTTTCTCCTTTTAGAATTTTCAAACCATTTTCAATAATACTGCGAGAATTCAAAATTTGCTCACGCAATCAGTCTATTTCAAGTTCACGTTTGAATTTCAAGTTCATTCAACACTAGGTACATAATATTAACGGAGATGTTTTTATTTGGTACGTGGTTTCGCACTTATTAAAAATTAATTTCAAACTGGCCGAAAATTTTCCACATCGATTAATCTGCTCGATGGAAACACCAATAGGGAAAAACCAAGAACCCATAAAAGAGGCTTGACCGCCATAAACTATAATTTCCAAATACCACAACAATAAACCAATTTTATAAATAATCGAATTCGACGGTTCCATTAAATCCTTATATCCCTCTACTACTCAGCTAGTTACCTCGATTAGCTCAAGTTTTTCCCATCGATGAGCCCAATAGATATCAGCGAGAAAATTCGATCAGCCGCAGAACAGAAAAATGTTCTCGAAACGTCATATTTCTAATAAGTTCGCATTAGCGTTCAACGAGAATGAAAAATCAATTTCATAAACGTTTAATCGAAGCGAAAATAATTCGTCGCAGATCAACCGGCTATCTCCGTCCGGTCCGCAGCCACTCGCGTTTTTAATTTCAAATTTTCATTTCGCCCCAAAAAACCTCTTTCCATCGGTTACGTTTTAATAAGCGAAGACACATTAGCATATTCGTCGCGCGCAGATTACTTTAATCCTGGGTAATAATTTAAAATGGCGGATATGATAATTCGACGTTTTTAGCGCAACTTTAAAAAACACCGACCGACCCCGTGCCTTAGGAAATGCGTAATTACGAATAAACACCGGCCGAATATAACGCGTTAAATTTGTTGTGCCGGCTTAAGGTTTAGATGTTTTGTTGTACGGGACACGAGGCGCGTTTTATAGTTAATTAAACGCTTTTTCACGCGCCCCTCTCCGCCAGCATTCCTAATAATAACGGCGATTCGTTCAATTTATAGACGCTTTATTCGCCTTGTCCGAAAATTAAAATGTTACCCCGGTGTTTACACGTACGCCGTCCGCGACCTTGTATCGGATTATCAGATTTAAGTGCATTATACGTATTCGCCCACTCTAACCCGCGCGCGAGTCCATTAAAGCTGACGCGACCGGTGTAAAGTGATTGTAATGGTCATCGACGATTTAGTCTAGAAAATTAATATCGAAAAAGGATCCGGCGATAATTCGATGCGAAATTTCATTATAAAAACCTCCCTCGTCATCGCAAACCGCACATTCGCCGGTATACTTCAATTTCAGTAACTCAAAGATTCTCCTATTTCCCATATAATTCGGACGAAAATCTATCCCTCTTCAACGAACGCTAAAACTATAAGAGAAACTCGATAAAACTATAATTCGCCCCCAAATACCTTTCTTCGGCGTAAATCACGCTTCGCTCGGCGAAAAAAATTCACCAACTACGCTTCGAAAATTTTTACCCGCCGAAATTAAACTTATTAATCGGATAAAAGTTGGCGATATTTCGAAAATACTTGGACTAACCGCTCGCTCTAGATACTTGTAATACCCTAATCCTGGGCTCTATACTTCGTAATCTTGAGAGATGAAAATCTTCAGTCTTAAATATTCGCCGAGTAGCTAGGATTTCATCCTACCTGACCGAATAAACTTACGTTTTTCGTTCCTTCCTAAAAAAAGTCACCGTGGGTGCGGTCGTATTCTATTTCGATACGTTAATAGATCGTTAACGGGCTTCGTTTGTTGGCAGACTCGATAATGGCGTCAAAGGAGCTTTGAGGCCAACCCTATCAAATTTAAATTCTCACTGATCGAGAAATAAGAGCTATGCATAACTTCTAAACATCCATAAAGGTGTACCTTTGAATCTGCTTAATTCAATTCTCGGTTTTTCTCAACTGTTCCAAAAATGAACGTGCTTTGGGACACAATAAATGAAGGATAGAATTTCACCGATGTAAATGGTAATCCAGACTTGCACGTTGAAACATTATTTCTTAGTATTAAAGGCATTCGCGCATGCAGTTTTATTAATGTATTCGTAACCTAACATGATATGCTGGAAACAGTATAAGTTCAGGCATTTTGCTTATGCAGTTCTATTAACGTGACGAATTTGCTTTCGATTTACGGCGTTTCGCTCATGCAATTCTATTAACGCGACGAATTTGCTTTCGATTTACGGCGTTTCGATTATGCAATTCTATTAACGTGACGAGTTTGCTTTCGATTTAGATGTGCAGATTATGTGATTCTATTAACGTGATAAATTCGTTTTCGATTTACAGCATTTCGATTATGCAATTTTCATTAACGCGACGAGTCTGCTTTCAATTTAGACATGTAGATTATACAATTATTTTATCAACGTGACAAGTTCACAAAACGTTATAGTCTGACGCAATCCCTACCAATGGTAATCTGATTTTACATTGCAGCGCTCTCATTGGTTTTTGTGATCTCATCAATCTTAACTTGTGTTTTTTCGTATCATAATAAAAATATTGGTCAGTCTCGATCTCGATTCCAAAAACAAATTATTGCATGTAAAAATTAATAAAAATAATATTAATATTTTTAATAAAAAATATAAAAAAAAAAAATTATATAATAACATCAATTTCATATCTAAAATTTTGAATTATTAATCGAATAATCCTTATAGAACTAAAAATTGAATTTATCTTCAAATTGTGTTCAGGAATTAAGACTCAAAGTTTGTAATAATAATAGAATATTGTTATTATACTTTATGCATGATTATACCCATAACATATATCTAAAACACTTAAATTAAACTTTGTATTATGTTTTTAGCTGATTTTCTTTCTTCTCTGCTTCTTTCAAGGTTGTAAATATGTACCTTCATTTTTGGACCTGGATATGAGATTTATAATTACTCCCGTCCGAATTTCCAATTGCTTCTTCGGTTTCTTTATTAAAAGCTTTGGCGTTCTTTTATATTTAAAATACGAAATAATTTTATTGAGCTCTTACTTAAATGCTGGAAAGTTCAGAAGTTGAACCATGAATATTTTTCAAGTGTTTTAGATTGAAATTATTATTAGCGGTAGAGATTCAACAAATTTCGCATTAAGTATTTCAAAGAAGACATAATTTTATTCGAACGAACTATCACTATACCTACTAACAAATTGTCCACCGTATGTACGCAAAACTCTGATAGTGGCAATAATATTTAAAAAATCAACAATATGAGATAACCAATGAGAACGCTATAATAGATAATCAGAATATCATTTGCAGGGATTAGGTCAGACTGTAGCATTTTGTGACAAATTCGCTTTCAATTTACGGCGTTTCGATTATGCAATTTTATTAACGTGACGAATTTGCTTTCGATTTAGAGGTGTAAAATATGCAATTCTATTAATGTGACAAGTTTGCTTTCGATTTAGATGTGTAGATTATGTAATTCTATCAACGTGACAAGTTTGCTTTCAATTTATGGCGTTTCGATTATGCAATTTTACAAACGCGACGAGTTTGCTTTTGATTTACATCGTTTCGATTATGCAGTTCTATTTGGACCCAAACGCGAAGTGGCTGACATCTACTGGCGAAAAGTGTAATGCTATAGTGAGGATATATGGGGCCTCTACATTTCTACAATGTATAAAATGAAAATTTTCATCATAAATTGTGTTCGCTTTCTTCGTGTTTTTAATTCGTATTTTGAAAAATTGCTGGCTACGTGTTTGAAGTGATTTATAAACTTTAATCTGATTGGTGGAAACTACTGATGAAAACCATGCAGTCCCCATTATCTTCACTAGAAGCACTTGGAATTTAAATACGAAGTAAGGGAACTAGGACTCGACTTCGAATTGATGTAACTATTTTGATAGTTTACAGAAATTAAGAGAAGAAAATTTACAAAAACGAACTTCATTGAAAATAATTAGAATTTCACTCTTGAGTGCTCAAATGCAAATATAACTATCCAGCGCATAGATTCAGGGTTCTGTCATGATATAGTTTTACCCTTCTCAAGCTGTCGATTTCTCCTATAATCTGATAATATTTAATTCACATCGTTTACCCGCCAAATCCTTTCCAAGTCCAAACTTCAAAATTATTTAATTTTAAATCTAAAAGCGAAAACTCCAGGGCTGTTTTATCTCAGTGAATGGTACCATATAAGTTACGACGTATTTTAAGTTGAATTACGTAGGCATGGTAGAGATATTACGAATTGCTCAAAAAGAAGCGAATGAGTGCTGTAATCACTTCTTTGAGAAGTGACAGTAAAGTTAGGTTGGAGTTGTACAAACAATTTTTCTGTACACACCATAAATATGAAATTACCACCTTTCGAGAAACAGTCCTGTATTCCATATCGATTCCAAGTTAATTTTAAAATACTAACAAGGTATCATTTTAAAAACACTACGCCGACATGACATCTTTTCTTTACATTTTCCACATAACCATACTTTCGCCAAGAAATTCTCAACTTTGAATGCTTTTCCGAGTAATTTCTTCGCTTTCGTTTCAAGGCCACGAAGTACCAACCATTTCATCAACTCATTGAGCTAGAAATCGCCGAAAGACTAGAAACTTTTACCAACTAAATATTCGTCTTTTTAAAATACACAGAAAAGAAAAAATTAATTATTTTCTCTTTCACAGAGTAAATTGTAACGTAAAGATGCTAAGTAAAAAAAATTCAATATGAAAAAAAACTTTTCTTCGCGAGAAAAATATTTTTACAATTATTTTTAGACTTATTCTTCACAAGAAGAAAATGTAAAAAGGTTTTTCTCGAAAAAAATTCTCAACGAAAGTGAAAAAACTTGTAATCGAGAGAAAATAATTTTCTTGATAGTATTGGCGAAAAAACTACTTTTTTATAATTTTAAATTTCTGGCTGCAATTTGTATCGAGTACACAATTATACACTTCATTGGATAATGGTCATTTTTTTGCTTACGTTTTGGTAACTTGAAATATTTCGAATAAAGAGTCGGATTATTTCGATACATTGTTTTCATCTTTGATAAATGTGTGCCTGAATTTTTAGAATTTAAAGACAAAATATTTAATATAAATATACTTTCGGTATAATATAGTCATTTGAATTTTTTAATATAAGCCACAATTTTTCAGCAGATTTTTCATTCGTTCCTATCGCAAGCTTTACTTTCAAGACCCCTTGGGCCAGATGAAGATAAATAAAAGGATAAGTTAACATGGCTATATTATGCAAAAAACGTTGGTATTGTAGTATTAAAGTTGAATTATCTGCCACCTACGCTATGAATTTCATCAATACTATATCTCGAGGAAAACCATGTAAGAAAAATTTTAAATTAAGAAATAACGTCTGCAAACTGAGCTATCGCTGTTCACATAGAAAGGATCAAAAATACAAACATAGGTTTTTCTTGAACATTTTCATTTCACTCTCCAATTTGTAATTTTAAAAGAACCGTACATAGCAGAATGCACGGCATAACGCCACAAAAATAATTCAAATACACCTAATTTTTCATCGTTATGAAACTGCCACACATAAACATTCTAAAGTAATAAAATTAATTATAAATTTATTGATGACATTATATCTTTCTTATTTGAAGGATACCATACAAATAACTTACGCAATGAAAACTTTGGCAAAAAAAAGGTGATTTTTTGTGTTTCCGATACAGCTCGAAATGGCAGATCACTTAGTTTTTGAGAGAGGCTGAAGAAGGAGCAAATGACTCAAAACTTTTGTTTTCAATTTCGAATAAAATAATGAGTCAAGACCAACAAAGTCTCCAAATTTCAGATACCTAAGTGCATTTGAAAGGGAGTTAGAGTAAAAAAGGGCTTTTCGAAAGTGTTTTGGATGATAAAATTTTTTGAATCTTCCATATCTCCTCACCAAATCAGCTAAGAAAGGGCAAATTTTGTGGATACGGTTAGTCTGGGACAAAAATCTAACTTCTCGAATTTCAGTCAAAAGAATCCAAAATGGCAGATTACCAAAATTCTAAAAAAGCTTGAAGAGCCTCAAACAACTGAAAATATGATAATATGGACCCATATTATTATTGGGAATATGATCTCAAACTTACCTTCACACAAGATGTTAGAGAGGAGGAGGGGAATTATCGATCACAAAATATGATGGAATGCAGAAGATATCGAATTTTTTTTTGTTATGATGTCATAATGTGACAAAATGAACCCAATTGATCAACCTATTCTGATTTAGCTCGCCAAGTGAAGTTGGTGGGGAGTTGGGGCGATAAACTGCTTTTGGAGGAGAAATCGCTGTAAATCTAGTGTTGTCCTGCGATATTCTTCATTTTCCTACAGATTTCAAGTTGTTTTGCAGACAGGTACAAGAGAAGAGAGAAGTAAGGGACCAGACTGTCCCAGTGTCTCAGTTTCTAAGAGGGCAGGAAGTCTAAATTTTAGATGTATAAAATTTTCATAACGCTTATTATCATTATTTATTATTATTTTATTATTATTCATTATGCACAGTGGGCTATTAAAAACAATAAAAATTATTTTAAATTTGTCAGCTCAAAAATCTCAGGCTTGAAAAGAAGCACAGGTTTAATTTTCACACCAGACGATAGGTATTTTTATTCTGTAAAAAATGACCCCAAAACATTTTCCAGAAGCATCATGTGAAAATCGAAAAAGCTAGAAATTTTAGAAAATTCATAACTAAAAAAAAGAAAAGTGGAGACTGAAGTTTCATGATCTGTTGACAAGGGAAAATGTATCGGGTGCTATAAAATTAGTTTTATAACGCCCCGCCCCTCCCCGCGCAGGAAATATTTCAGGAAATTTCACGACTTTCACCAAATCGACCTGGAGAGGTCAAACTTTGTATGTAGGGCTAGTTAATGACCAGAACATGACCTCTTGAATTTGGGTCAAAATGGATTCAAAGTGGTGTATCATCGAAATTTGGGCATAACTTGAGGAGCCTCAAATTATTGAAATTTGAAAAATATTGGCTCATATGATTACCGCAGGCAAGAAATACTACATATTTTTAATTTAACTTCTCCAGCGGTTTTCGAAGGGATAGTGTAGATAAGGCTTTGCAAACCTGAACAAGCGCCAGTTAAAAACTCAGTTTCACTAATGCGACATGACTGTTCACATTTTTTGTCCTTCTCTATGACAACTACGAATTCGATCGACTAGTGTCAAAGAAAACTAATTTTCAGGTTAGTCAACACTTTTTTCATTATTAAAAATTCGATGTTCCATGTTGATAAAGAAAACTGACATTACAAACCCACTTCGAAAAGAAAGAAAATTCTGCGATTACCTCGACACACACGTTGGCTCGAAAATGACAACTTAAATAATTACCCGTCATTTCTATCGACCTTTTATAAATTACCGAATCTTTTGAAACATCTAGCACGAGTTGAGACAGTAGAAAAATACGAGGAAAAAATAAAAACGCCAAAAAAAAGCAAAAAAAAGCAATAAACTTGAAAATAATACTTCTTACTCGCAACACGACGACGCCCCGTTATAAATTTTCAATAAGAGAAAACTTTTTAAATTGCCTTGTTTACAACCGCCATTAATTAAATTTACTTTTGAACAAAATTTTTGCCCTTTAAAACGTATATAGATATAGGCTTTAATTACGAACGGTTCGCATATCAGAGGGAATCATCAGCACGACCTATATTTCTTCTTCACAACACCGCTGCCACTCGAGCTTCCGCAGTTTATCAGAATCGTCGCTACACAGCTTTCTTTTTTTCGTTTCACCATTTTTTTTTTATCAGCGGTAATTTTTTCTTATAGCGTTAGAAAAGTACTTAATTAAGTTTATAGCTCGGAAAAAAATCATCTGGATGGTTCGCAGAAAATTCGAGCTTTGAGCGTCGTTATCGCGTCCATCATGACGATTCGCGGATCCCCTTTGTATTGGCTTTAGGTCGCAAATCAAATTACCGTCGGGTCGTTAATTTCAATTTTTCGCTATTTATATAAAACGAGCGAAGGACAAGGGCTGAATGCTAAATCGAATATAAAATTATAATAGTCGCGAAGCGAACGGAATTCAGGATTTTAGTAACTCCGTTAACTGGATTTAATTGAACAAACAAATTTTTGGTTTTCTTTTTTCTATCGCTAGACAGTAAAATTACGCGATATTACATCGAGACTCGTACGTGGGACAGAGAGACTCGCAGGACGAAATAAACACCGAGTGCCCGCGAAGAATTCCATTATTCTCGAAAATGAAAATCCTCCCGACGGCGATACCAACGTTACGATTTATCATTTCGCCAAAGCTCGGTGCGGCAACGCGATAAGAATATATCTCGGTTGTATTTTTACCATTTCCCTAATTCTCTCCCCTTCGTGCTTCTTCACGCGATACGCCGGATAATTCATTATATTCAATGTCGCCTCGCCAATTTGTCATCGAGTTCGCGTCGCCATTTAAAAGAAATTCCCGGCGAATTTACGGCTTCTCGATGAATACCTAAACATATCGTAGTTATATAGGAAAATTTATCCCTTTTTTTTTCAACCGACTTTACCTTCCGCTCCGAGTCTGTTATTGGTTTTA